>JAYJMB010010708.1:0-48969 GCA_036873735.1 Pouteria campechiana
ACTTTATTTCTTGTACACCCATACATAGCACAATGATGACCCATGCTCCACTAGATCTATGGCTTGGGTAAAGATATCATTTTTTAGGGTTTCAAGCTTGTAAAATAGGTTCATAATAAAAATCTATAAAGCTCAAAGGGGCTCAACAAGAGGAAAAATTAATCACAAGGATAGGCTATTTAGCTCATGTAGCTTATAACAAAGAAGGCCTTACTTATGTTCATGCATGCATGTATCCATGTGATCTCAAAGAGAATCAAGGCAAGTTCTAGAGAAACAAATCGATGGAAGAATATCTCTTATGAAGAAAAAGGATGAGACTGATGTGAATGTATTAGTTTAAAAGCTCAAAATCTCACCAGCTTTTGTCTATAAACTTTAGTCATCACTATTCTCAAGGAAAATAACTAAACTGAGCAATTGCAAATTGGAAAATTACTTAATCAATCATGTTATGAATTTTTCAAGCTCATTTGAATCTTGCCCATGACATTCTCAACCTCAAATCATAGGAAACCACCAAAATAAAGGGCAAAACTAACTCTCTCAAAAAAAATTAAAATAAAAACAAAAACACAATCCAAACCTAAATCTAAATCCCCTCCCCCACACTTAAAACTTACATTATCCCCAGTGTAAGGTCAAATGCAAAGAAGATGCAAAAATAAATATAATATAAAAGTTGGGCACATATTAGTTGGATGTCCTACCATAGAGCAAATTCCACAAGCTTTCATTCTCTGCATATTCCCTACAGCCAATTGACAAATAAGATAAGTTATACCTACAATTTATTGTTCAAGGGAGGAAACACTTACCTCATTAATAGGCTTGGATAGAAAATCAAGCCTATTGCCAAATTGTTGTGAGTTGGCTACCATGTTTACAATCAAGTTCCTTGCAGCTTCAAGAGTTTTATCCACCAAAGGTCCTCCACTAGTGGCATTAATCATGCTCCTTTCAGTGGATAGAATTCCCTCATAGAAATACTTGATGAATACTTGCTCATTGATCTAATGATTAGGGTAACAAGCACATAATTTCTTGAAACACTTCCAATATTCGTGTAGGGATCCTCCACTATGCTGTCTCACACCACAAATTTCCTTCCTGATGTTGGCTGCCCTTGAAGTTGGGAAATATTTTCCTAGAAACAATCTCTTCACCTCATTCCATGTTGTGATACTCCTAGATGGTAGATAGTAAAGTCAATCCTTAGCCAAATCCTTCAAAGAGAATGGAAAGACTCTCAGTTTTATCTACTCTTTAGTCACCCCTGTTGGTTTCATACTTGTACACACCATATGAAACTCCTTTAGATGCTTGTGATAATCTTCACCTACAAGACCATGAAAAGTAGGCAAGAAATGTATTAGTCTAGATTTTAATTCAAAATTAATATTAGCATATAAAGTAGGAAACGTTATGTATAAGGGTTATTGATCCAAATCATGTGTGCCAAGCTCTTTCAAAGTTTAAGTTCTAGCCATGATTTCCTCCTTTTTAGAATTTCTTCAGGCTTCACTCCTTAACCTATGCAAGTTCTTTCTATTTCTGGTTCATACTGTAAATTACCTTGATTAGAAGATTGAGTAACAGTCATAAACAATAAAAGAAAATCTAATAAACCCTAATAATAAATAAGGAAAAATCTTTTTTTCAAAAGTAAAATAAAGATCATAAGAGCACAAAATCAACTAGAATTAGTCCCCAGCAACAGTGCCAAAAATTTGGTGTGTTCTCATAGGCAACTAAATTTAGAACCTTGCTCTAATTAAATTATTTATAGTAGTATGAGTAAGGGTTGATCCCATGGAAAGTATCTAGCTTAATTTTATGCAATATAAACAGGAAAGGGGGGTTTTGAATGTAATGAAGAAAGTAGTATAAAAGAAATTTATCAAAGAAAAAACCCTTGATTCAAGTCAAAATACACCATCAAAATCTAATAACTGATCATTAAAGTAATTATAAATCAATTCACATTTTGAATATTCACCATTGGAATTATTTTTCCTATCTCTCCTTCGACATAGTCAATTAGAAACACATAATCCAATTAACCTTAACTACTAAATAACCTCAAATGTGTGCTAGAGATTTAAGTTAATAGCAGACTTAAGATTTGTAGAGATTGATGGAGCTAAAAACACAAACACATGTGATTGCATTTAATTTAATTAAATATTCCTCTTAAAATTTAATAACTGCAACAACAGCAAATTATTAAACCCTAGTTACTTCACATATTAGAGGGA
This sequence comes from Pouteria campechiana, assembly GCA_036873735.1. Classification (NCBI taxonomy): domain Eukaryota; kingdom Viridiplantae; phylum Streptophyta; class Magnoliopsida; order Ericales; family Sapotaceae; genus Pouteria; species Pouteria campechiana. The sequence continues at coordinate 2,259 of JAYJMB010010708.1, forward strand.
TCAAACAATTACAGATTTGATATTTAATCTAGAAATAGATTGCAATGAATAATAAACTAGTAGATCTCCTAGTAATTAAACATAACAATCATAATCATGAATCAAAGAAGAACATTCAATACTAAAAGGATAAATTGAACAATTAAAACAAATTAGATCTCAAAATATATAGATTCTGAGGCTTCTATCTCCTTAAACCAAGAATAAAAGTTTAGTCACATAGAGTCATGAAATCATAAAGAAAATAAAATAAAAGAGAGAAGAACAAGATTCTCTGTCAAAATTCACCAAGAAGTCCTCTCCAAACCCTAACAAAAGAACTCTAAAAAAACCCTAGCAAACTGCCTTTTATACAGAGGCAACAATACGCGAAATTGAAAAAATTTGGAAAATAAAAATTTTGATCAGCTGTCGGTGCTACCTTGCTGTCCGGTGGTTGGCTGGTTGAAGCGGTGTTGGCACCAATGTTGCCAATTGGGTGCCGTGACGCTAGTCTGCCTCTGATTGTTCTTTGCTCCTTCGCTGCTCCTTTGCACTTCATCCTGCCTTTTGCTTTCTTCCTCTTAGTTTCCCTTGATGCAGTCCTTATCTCTTAAAACTCCCAATATGAAAGTTATATAATTTTTCTTTTGTTTCTAGAACATCTTTAATCATCTCAATCGAAGGTCAAATGAGAGAGTTATGCCCAAAATACGTAATGATATTGAAATTGTTCAAAATCCTTCAATTGACTTCTTTTTGCACTTAACCACTCTAATTGTCTCCTAAATCAAAATATAAGAATAATGAGTGCATATAGGAGTCAAATAAGTGTAAAAAATTAAGTATTAAGGGAAGAAAATATGACATTTTGTATTCTCATCAATGCCCAAAACTTTTGCCCTTCTGAAGTGATGCCGCAACATCAGATTTGGATGCCATGGCATCCAGTCCTAATGTCGTGGCATCTAATTCTAATATCGCAACATCCACCTTGTTGGATACCCAAAACATTCCTTATTCTGAATCAGTGCTATGACACTAACCTATTGCCCACCATTTTGTGATTTTTCTCCACTTTAAACCTTGATTTCTCCCATGTATTTAATCCCCTCCTTAATCATGACATAATGAGATCACATTAAAGTACATAATAATCCCCCCTCAAATACTCAAGATCATACCAATATATTATCTAACTCATATATTTATCCTTCAAATCATCTCACAATGCCCAAAGACATGTTTTGAAAAAACTTTCCCTCATTTTTAACACCCTGGGTGTTACATCAGTGATGGACAACATAAATTTTGACTCTTGTTCTTTTGATTCGGGTGAACAGTAACATTCAAATAGGTTGAAATTTCTAATTTGCTGCTAGTTAAAATCAAGCCATCCATAATCAATAATCTGGGGGACCTAAATCAGATGGTCGTGGCTCAGGTTTGGGAACCTAAAGAGTATTAGATGATCAGATAAAAATCTAGCATCCACAATTTGGAATTGGATGTTTCAAATCAAAATTTGGAGTCAAACTTTCTATCGATTTTCATCTCTTAAAATCTAATAAAATTGATGAAATCTGATTGAAATATGGTATCTAGGTTTTTAGATAAATCTGCAAATCAACACATCATGATTTTAGTCAGCCCAACATTGATCCAATTGCATGCCATGCAAGATTCATGCTGGATGGTGTAATGTTCCCACACAAAATACGACTTGGCCGGGTTTGGGGAGATTAACCCACCATGTCTAAAAAATTTGGTTTTTGTTTCACAAAAATTGGATTTTTATCTACCCTAAAGTTTTAAATTAGGGATTTATCTCTATGTGCTAGTTTTAGGAAACTGGCTATCCTAAAAACTTTAGGGATTTTTGTCTATAATTCAATAGTCCAAAGCACATAAAAGTAAATTTGGAATTAAATGCAAAATAAGATATTACTTGTGATACCCAATTATTTTAATATGTCTAATAATTTCATGATGGTCCAAAATTCACAATTCCACCACTTAAATCAAGTGGGCTTAACATAATTATTTTTGGCATCTCAATAATATTAAATTTCACACTTAAATTAATTAAACAAAACATCTAATCTAAAAATTAATGGTATGCTATAAAAAAATTCATCTTTGCCATCGGTCTCATCTATGCAATCTTTGGCATCACCATTAATTTCTAATTTCATCCAAACTCCTATTCTTAGCATCTTAGGATCAATGATAATTATGGAAAAATCTTAATTTTATCAATCCTATTTTTGGCAGCATCTCATTGCTCAAAAATTTTTGATTAATAAAATAAAATTTAAAATTTAAAATCTCAAAAATAGCAACAACTCCCTTTAAGCTTTAGGATGTGCCCACAGCAACTTTTCAATCTCATGTGTAAAAATCTGTATAGGGATGCTCCTTATTTATAATTTGGATTTTTTAACTACCCGCGAGAGAAAAAGGGATTTTGGCTAACCAATTTTGAATCCAAACTTAATCCCATTCATGAATGAACCTAATTTTATGCAAGGAAGTTTTATCCAAAACTAAAATCCCATCATGACCTTGGTTATTGCACTCTTATATGGGTCCCACATGCAAAAATGTAAAAAGGTTAAAAAGGAAATATCTAATTTAAGCATGACCCAAAATCGAACCCTAGACCTCTATGCTCATTGACCATAACTTAAACCATCTGAGCTCATGGGTTGCTAAAATAATATTCTAAAATAATTATTTTAAACCCACAAAAATCTAATTGGATTTTTAGGCCCACAAAGCCCATTATCTATAAATCCATTAGTCAGCCCAAAATCTAAGCCCATGGTCATTGAGTCAACAGTTCGATCGACATCATTAATCAATTTGACATGTCAGATGTTTGATACGCCACATCAAATGGTTAATTGGTCAATGGTCAAAATTTTAAAGTTGCCACATCATCAGGTAGAAATAAATTGACAATTTAATGGTTAAGATCTAGCATTATTATAATTAATGTAGTTATTTTATTGTAATAGTTCATTATAACACACAGGAAGATAATGAGTTAAAAATTCTGAAGTTACGAGCTTAGAACTTCTGAAGGTTGAGGCTATCTTCTGTAAGTTATTATGGTAGTTCATTATAGCACACGAGAAGACAACTAGTTCAAAACTTTGTTGTTATGAGTTTAAAACTTCTAAAGATCGAGGCTATCTTTTCAAAGTTATTGTAGCAGTTATTTAAAGTAGTAATGTAAAAGGAAATTAAAGCAATCACATAAATAGCACACACAATATTTTTATAGTGGGTCGAGAACCCTTTTCCTATGTACACTCTTCCAATAGCATACTCTCCTTCTGCCTTGGGTTTCACTATATCCCATATAATGAAAATACAATATTACTCCTAGCACTCTTATAGATTCTAGCTCTAGGAGGCATAAACAAGTGTTCTCAACATTCTTATGGATTCCAACTCCAAGGGGCGTAAACTAGTGTTCTTGACACTCTTCTGGATTCCAGCTTCAGGAGGCATAAACTAATGGCTCTTGTCTCAATAGATAGTCACAGACTTTCTTGAGTCTAATACACACTATCATCTCAAGGCATTTATAAAGAAATGGATAAATCAGTTTAAGCACACTTTTACAAATATCTCAATGAAAGCACAGGGGAAGGCTTAAGAATTTTTATGGCTGTTTGTGTTATAGAAGCTCTTCCTATAATGTATGAATAAGAAAGCCTTGAAGATTTAGAAGATTGAAGTTCTTGAATGAATATTTAGAAGTTAAAGCTCTTGGCCTTGGGTTGAAGGTTTTGTAGAAGATTTAAGCTCTTGAAAAATACCCCTTCATCCCCCTTGAATCATTTCACCTTTTCTCCTTAAATAGCTCTCTCAAAACCTTGACCATTAGAGGAAGATGATCTTCATTGAATGTACAGACGAAGGTAGAAGAGCAGGAATAAATGTAGAAGATCATTCTGATAATCTCCCATTTGAAAATGTTATCTTCTAATTAATTATCATATGCTTAGAGCCATTTTGCAGTGTCGACCTTGACATAGAAGAAGGTGAATAGCTAGTTTAGGCAGCTGACAAATGAGGAGAACTGTAGCTCTGACTTGAATAATGATTTTGGAAAGAAGATAATATATTCTGACAAACTCAACCACTCTACTTTGACCGGTGCTTTATTGCATTTATCTAAAGTTAATATCAAACAAAGTCTCTTCTCTGTCGAAGTCTTTCTCCAGCTGGACAAAGTCTCTTCCTCTCCTACTTTATTCGTAGTTGATTATAGACAAATTTGGATTTCTTTATTCTCAGACAAATGTGTTTTGCTCTCTAACATTTTCTTCCATCCATTAGCTTTTCATTATTTCTTCAGATAGGATGAGATTTTGAATAAAGTATTCAGATTGACATCTTCAAGCATATTTTCAAATCTCTGTAACTCAAACTTTCTAATTGTGGCAAATAGTTAGAATAAATATCTGCAGTCCTGCACTTGAAAATTTGAAAGTGTTCTTAATATTTGATTCTTATGTAGCACTTAGAACCTTCAAGCATTTTGTTCTCCTTCAATGGATTGTCTATTTTTACAATTTGAAAAGGTTATGGATCACTTGAAAGAATATTGTTGGAAGATATAGCTACTATAGAGTATTGAATTTTTGATATTTGAAAATAATAAATATTTACTATGACAAGTTATTATAGCTTATCACTGTAGCACTTCATCTGTTAGTTCATCTGTAGCAAGTATCAAATGAATTTGTTTGCTTAAAAAGTTTGTCTGTGAGTACTGTATAATGTTACTATAGAACATTACTATAATAGATCACTATAGTACTTTATCTGTTACTTTGTTTGCTAATTTGTCTGAAGCTTTGTAGCAAATCATTGTAGCAATTCGTCTGTTACCTCATCTACTAATTCATCTGAAGCTTTGTCTTAGATGAACTTTATCTTCCACTTTGTCTATTAATTTGTCTGAAGCTTTGTCCATAGGTACTGTAACAGTGTTATTGTAGCAATTTGTATGTTACTTTGTTTGCTAATTCGTCTGAAGTTTTATCTTAGATGAACTTCATCTTCCACTTCATTTGACACTGTAGCAGTACTGTGGCAAAATTATTATAGGAAAATTACTATAACAATGCACCTGCACTTGAAAATTTCTACACTTTTGCCATATTATTAACTTGATATTTTTTATTATATTTTTCATTGTAAATCATAATATAATTATCCATACAAAGTTTGCATAAGTTATATAGCATAGATATTCAATTTGAATCATGATTTGTTTTTATAAACTCATCTAAGCACTCATTCTTTTCATTTAAAAATATATCTAGACTTATATCAAGATGTATATGCTTGCGTAAATGATGTCCTAATAAAGTACGCATATTTTAAGCATATCTTTCTACATTTTAAATTTCCTATATAAGAAGCATCATTAGCATAAATTAAATTTTAAGATAAGTTTTATTGTTATCAAAATCATAAAATAATCCCAACAACAATTTTAGAACTTCTAAAGGTGAATTTCAAAACTCTAAAGCTTTCTTTGAAATCTTAGCAAATTTCATTAGCTTCCTATTCAAGTCATTTAAACAAGTTTTGTTGTCATTAATATTGGTCCCATGCAAAAGATAGCTCAAGAGGGGAGGGGTGAATTGAGCTTATAAAAATTATGGCTAAATAAAAATTAATGTGCTGAGAAGAAATGATATTGTAATGCATATGAGATTTTCATAGTTGTTCGTTTAATCAGGGCGTCTGCTCCACACATAGATTCAGCTTTCCTTAGCTATTCTCTTTTCAAATAGGTTATCATGTGTGTTTAATGATATGTGTGATATAATAATAGGATAGTAGCATGCAAAGTAAAGCAATCAAATAAACAATACACATAATGATTTTTATAATTGTTAGGGCACCCTGTCCATACATCAACTCTTCCAAGAGCATAAACATTGTGCTTTGGGTTCCACTATCACTTATAATGGAATACATTAGTGTTCCCAATACTCTTTTGTATTCCAGCTCCAGGAGACATAAATAAGTATTCACGACAGTCTTCTAGATTCCAACTCTAGGGGGCTTAAACACAATGCTCCCAAAACTTTTCTAGTTTTTACAATTTTGATAAACATCGGATGAAGACTTTCTGCATGAATGACTCATTCATTCTTTTGGAAAGATGCTCATTAAACTTGAGGGGATGCAGCCTTTGAGAGTTGTTATCTTTGTTAGAGCAAAGACTACTTTTTTTTGAATTTCTTTCCATATTCAGTTAAGCTAGATTTATCCAGTAGCTAATAATATCTACTTCAAGTGAAAGTTTGACCGAAGAGTACAGTTAGCATTATTTGGTATAAGTAGCTTCTACTCGCTATGATGTGTTATAGATATTTAGCCATAATTTATCTGAGGACTTTGTCTAATCAAGTCTTAGTTTGTCTCTTGTAATTAACAGACAACCTGACTCTGAGTAGATTTGTAAGATATAGTGGACAACTTCATCTATGTAAATTTGCCTTAGTTTATTGTAGCACTTTTACTTCATCTTCTAGTTTGTCTGTTACAAGTAACAGACGAATTGTAAAGGCGTAGATGAAGTTCTTCTCTTACTATTCACTAGACAATGTTCTTTCACCAAACAACTTTGTCTGTTAGTTTATTTGTTATAGCACTTTTACTTTATCTATTGATTTGTTTGTCATAAGTAATAGACAACTCTTATTAGCATGAACAAGCCTTCTTCACAATAGACGAATTGACTTTGTCTATTAATTTGCCTATAGAGAGCTATAAACAAATTTGCAAGGCGCAGACAAATCCTCTTTTCAACAGTTCATCTATTGGTTTGTCTATTATAAGTAATAGATGAATTATAGAGGTGTAGATGATATTTTTCTAGTAGCTTGTCTGTTGGTTTGTCTATTGTAAGTAATAGACAAATTTCCAGATGAAGATTGCAGACAAAGTAAGCTATTCATCTATGGCCACTATGCCACTTTTGCTTCGTCTTCTACTTCATCTTGTAATAGGTTGTAGATGTGTTCCTTATTCTTCTTTTGTTCAAGATATACTTTATATGAGAGACAAATACTTGATTAGTTTGACTTCATCTTTAGCTCTTGATTTGTTTGAGTTTTATTCCATTTTGTTTTTGCTTTTATAATTTGAATTCGTCTTTGTGTTGCAGATAGATGTTGTATAGGAAGAATTTATCTGACTTGTCCATAGAATGGTTTGTCTGAGTCTGGTTGATGCAGGTTTTATCTAATACTAACTTTATCAGTAGAGGATTTATTTGGTTACTCATTGAGGTTTGAACGTCATAGCTTTAGATATGTTTTGTGGCTTCTTTTCAAAGTTTCAGTTTCTTTCTTTCTAGTCATTCTTGTCTTATTTCAGTGTAGTAGATCTTGCCTCTGATAGTCCTTATGTATATTATCCACTCCATTTTAGTTGTTTCCTAGTATATCATTTATATCTATTTCTGCAATACTTAAAAATACAAATGTTAGTACCTTAAGACTCATGTGTTGTTGCTCATTATCAAAACTTGGTTGTTTGACATATATACCATTTGGTTCAACATTCTCCTCCTTTTTGATGATAACAGAACATTTAAGTGAAATACCATTCATGGGAATAAAATAACTGTATACTTTAGCATAAGAGAATTAAGCAAAGAAATCATTAATGTTATGGCTTCCCCTGACTTAGTGCATTATTTTAGTTCATGTGGATTCCCTTGAATAGATACCATATTTTACTCTATACTTTTCTAATTTCAATCACGTTTCACTATATTTTTCCCCCTTTTTATCAAAATAAAAAAGGTAGAATATAAGAGAGGAATAATTCTTGTAAAATAGAAGGGCAATATTAAAGTGATGATAACTAAAAAATCAGTATGAATCACACAAAAATATTAATTTCATTGATGTGAGAAATATACATTATGTGACAAAATACATCAATGATCACGAAGTTGAGTAAGGTTTTGAAGAGACTTTATTGATTGGATGGGAATTCCACATTAAGAGCCTTTGGGATACTATGGACAAGTTGGATTCGCTCTATATATTTAGGATCCATCAATTGTGGATGAGGTAGTCCTTGAGCCTGTGCCTCCCTGTTGGCAATCATCCATCTCTCATGAAGGGCATAAGTCATCATGAAGCAATTTAGAGCTATTTTAGGACTGATAGTGAGTTTGATGCCTACCTGATAATTATCATCTAATAACTTTGGATATGGAGGAGGCTATCCATAGTGAATTATTGCAACATTGGCATCCGTTTGATATCTGAGGGTAGCATAAGTCACAGAGGTTGAGCTGGGGGGGAGGAGATTTAGAGGCAGTTTTGTGCATATTGCTTATTGAGGGCTTGGAGACTAAAACTTTGAATCTTGTAGGAGGTTTAGAACTAGAAGAAGGTTGATGTGTTATAGAAGGAGATGGTTCAACAGAAGGGTCAGTGTTTGGTGATGGTTGGGTGAACTCATTTAGTATCTTATCAATAATTTCATCACCATCTTGAAGTGGTTTGAGTTTGAAAGTTTTGGTTGGACCTTTCATTATTATTATACTATCAAGAAAATTCTAATCTTTAAATTTTGGAAAAGAAAGATCAAAAAGAGTGAAGGATCTATCTTATGATTTTAAAGTGAAGGCAACTAGTTGATTTATTAATTGTTCGTGTTCAATTTCTTCTAAAGTCATTTTTAATTTTGGATTTTAAGGAGTTGAAGATGTATGTTTTGGGAGTTTGGGATACTAAATTTGATAAGTTTTATATGTTGAAAGCATGACATCTAATGGTGTGGGTTGACTGATTTTTGAAGGAGAGAGAGGTGACTAGAGATGGAAGGGAGGATTTTGAAGTTTAAAATAAGTTTGAATGAAGTGGAGTATTTAGTGGATTGTGGAGGTGGAGAGGGATTTTCTTAAGACGAATGTTTCTTAGAGATGATTTTTAGATATTTAAAGATTTTAATTATGGAAATTTTTGACTCAAATATAGAGGACACTGAGTTAGACTAAGGAGATTTTGTGGAGGATCCGTGCTAATGGGGTGAGTGGTAAGTGTTTGTGAGCTATGTGATGTAGCGAGGATGGAGTAGGAGAAGAGTGGAGTGAATGATGAGATAGGGAAGCTGGTGAGGAGTGAACAGTCCTAAGTGGCGAGACAGAAGTTGGTTTCCTTTAACTTTTGATGGATTCAATTAAAGAGAATAGGGTGTCCATCTTTTATCTAATGACTCCATTCTATTGGCTAGGGTTGCAGCGAACATTTCAATATTTAAAAGCCTGGTTTCAAGATTTAATGGAATGTGTTGGGTTGGTGGAGGCGAATGAGTAGGTCTAGAAGGGGATTGAATTGGGTAGTGATGTAGAGATGGTTCTGTTGCTGCTTCTTCCATTGCCATCATTTCTTCTACTATTAATGTGTTTGTTTGCACATGTTCCTCATTTCTTTCCTCTTCTTCTTCTTCTTCTTCTTCTTCTTCTTCTTCTTCTTCTTCTCTAACTCCTTTTGGTTGTCTTAGCCTTCTTACTCTTTTAGTGACTATACCACCTGATTATATGGATATTCTCATCCTTTTTAATGTTACTTTGTCAACTATGTCTGAATTTTTGAACTTCTCTGGAACTTCATATGATAAATCCACCTCTGCCTTTCTTAGCATTTGAGCCATTGCCATTCCATAAGGCAAAGGATGTCTTGTTGATGATTTGACTTGTTAAAGTTGTTTAGACATTAGTTTGGCCAAATTCAATTTCTTCTTATATTTCAATGCCCAAAGAATCCTTGCATCTTTCTAAGAAACATTATCCGTACTTCTAATCTTGGGATAAATGTTGTTGTTCAGGATAATGTGAGCAAGTCTTTGATTCACATCTAGATGCTTGGGATTTAGGTTCTTTACATCATCACTAATAAACATCCCTGTTAGCTGTGATAACAACTCTCTTTTAGGTGCTGGCCATTCAAACGTTTGCTTTTCAATCAAGGGAAGATTCAAACACTCTCTGATGCTTTTAGGAGACAGATCTATTTCCTTATCTCCAATCCACAATTTCTTAAGCTTAGGGCTATAGTTGCAGAGGAGTATTCTTACCATTCTGGAATAGCTTTCATCTCTGTGACTCATAAAATCTTTCCATCACTGAAAGCTTATCCAATAACAGATTTCTAACTTCATCTTTTCAAAGATTTTGAAATCAATGGCTCTACCCTTTAGCACCTTTCTATTAATGTATTTGTTCATATATTCTTGGTATCTTTGTTCATCATTTTGGAAAGTTACCTCTAGGAGTCTGTTTTCCTTCACCCTAATTTTTTGAGATGGATGTATTTCCTTTAACTCTTCTATGTTTCTTTTTTTGCTGAATGTGGGTGTTTGAGTCATCTCTATAGTTTTTGAATATGCCATCTCCATCAATCAAGGTTTGGGGTTTGGATCTAGAAGAGCTTAAGGGTTCTTGGCTGCAAGATAAGCAAATGAAAAATGACGTCAAGAGGATAAGGAGTGAAGAGAGAAACAATGGGGATTTGAATTACCTTCTTCTAACAAGGGATTTTCTGTCACTAATAGTGAATGGGAGAGGTAAGTCTAAAACAAGGTTAAAAAAGGGGTTTCTACGGTCAAACCTTGAGGACTTCAGACGAATTAGATAGCTTTAGACAAACCCAGAAACAAAGTCGTGATTTCGTATGAAAGCCTGATTTTATGTGTGAGGCTCACTTATGATTAGGAGATTTTAATTTATAAAGATTTAAATGACTAATCTTTATATCATGTGCATGAGTGAAGCAATGAGGAGCATATGGTTTTGAGCATTTTTCATAGACAACTTAATGTGAAGTTTATGCATAAACGATTTATAATTATATACTCTCAATTTTGAAGCAATCTGATCAAAGCTTTAAAATCATCATAAATTTCTTGAAAGTTTGAAACTTTAGATTCAAAGATTACCTCATTGTCTTGAATTGCTATGATATTGAAAAATGCTTACTTGGTTGTCTTCAGCTCCTCTGGATTTCTCATAAGTTGATTCTTCTGATTTCTCTTGTTCTTACAACTCCTGCATAGAGTCAATTGCTTGGGTCTTTTGGACCTTGTTAGCTTTATCATATAAAATTTCTAATACATCTTTAACAAAGCTAAACATAGATATTCTATCAAACTTAGTGGGATTCAAAATCTATAATAGATATCATTAATGTATAAAGGCCTGCAAATAACTTGTCCCTGAGTAGGAGTGTTGTCGAATGATTTGGCTATGGGACTTCTCAAGTCAAATTTTGGTAGTTAAGATAAACTTGCGAAGCCTGCTCTAATACCACTTGTTGGTCCAATGTAGTAAATAGCTCAAGAGGGGAGGGGTAAATTGAGCTCATGAAAATTATGGCTAAATAAAAATTAATGTGCTGAGCAGAAATGATATTATAAAGCATATGAGATTTTCATAGTTGTTTGTTCAATCATGGTGTCTACTCTACACATAGATTCAACTTTCTTTAGTTGTTCTCTTTTAAGACAGGTTATCATGTGTGTGTGTAATGATATGCGTGATATAATAATAGGACAGTATGCAAAGTAAAGCCCTAAAGCAGACAATACACACAATAATTTTTATAGTGGTTCGGTACCTCGTCCCTACATCTACTCTTCCAAGAGCACACATATTGTACCTTGGTTTCCACTATCACTCATAATAGAATACATTAATGCTTTCAGCACTCTTCTAGATTTCAGCTCTAGGCGGCATAAATAAGTGTTCTCAACACTCTCCTGGATTCCAACTCCAGGGCATGCATCAACACAGTGCTCCCAACACTCTTCTGGTTCTCACGAGCTCACCAGGAAACTCACTTGGTTCAAAGATCACCAGAAACTTTCATTCTTTTGGGAAGACACCCATTAAACTTGAGGGGATGCAGCCTTTGAGAGTTGCTATCTTTGTTAGAGAAAAGACTACTTTTCTTTGAATTTCTTTCCATCTTCAGCTAAGCTAGATTTATCCGGTAGTTAATAAGATCTACTTCAAGTGAAAGTTTGACAGGAGAGTATAGCCAATATTGTTTGGTATAAGTAGCTTCTACTCGCTTTGATATGCCATAGAGATTTAGCCGTAATTTGTTTGAAGAATTTATCTGATCAAGTCCTAGTTTATCTCTTGTAAGTAACAGATAAATTGGCTCTGAGTAGATCAGTATGATATACAATTTCGTCTATGTAAATTTGCTTGAGTTCATTGTAGCACTTTTACTTTATCTTCTAGTTTGTCTATTACAAGTAACAGACGAATTGTAAAGGCGTAGATGGAGTTCTTCTCTTACTGTTCACCAGTCAAAGTTCTTTCAATAGACGAAGTAGCTTTGTCTATTGGTTTGTTTATTGTAAGTAATAGAAAACTCTTGTTAGCGCAGACAAGGCTTCTTCACACCAGATGAATTGACTTTGTCTATTGATTTATCTATAGAGAGCTATAGATGAATTTGCAAGGCGCAGATAAATCCTCTTTCTAGCAATTTATCTGTTGGTTCGTCTATTGTAATTAATAGTCAAATTATAGAGGCGTAGATGATATTTTTCTAGCAGTTTGGCTGTTGGTTTGTCTATTACAAGTAACAGATGAATCGTAGAGGCAAAGACGAATCATCTTTTTAGAAATTTGTCTATTAGTTTGTCTGCTGTAATTAATAGACAAATTTGCAGACAAAGATAACAGACAAAGTAAGCTATTCATCTGTGGCCACTATGCCGCTTCTGCTTTGTCTTCTACTTCATCTTGTAATAGGTTACAGATGTGTTCCTTATTCTTGATTAGTTTGACTTCATCTTTAGCACTTCATTTGTTTGAGTTCTATTCCATTTAGTTTTTGCTTCTGCAATCTGAATTAATCTTTATGTTGTGGACAGATGTTGTACAGGAAGAGTATATCTGACTTATCCGTGGAATGGTTTGTTTGAGTCTGGCTGAGGCAGGTGTTATTTGATACTGTCTTTATTTGTAAAGAATTTATTTTGTTACTCATTGAGGCTTGAACATCATAGCTTCATATATGTTTTATAGTTTCTTTTCAAAGTTTCAGTGTCATTCTTTCTGAGCATTCTTATCTTCTTTCGGTGTATTGGATCTTACTTCTGATAGTTCTTATGTATATTGTTCACTGCATTTGAGTTGTTTTCCTATATATCATTTATATCTATTTCTGTAATACTTCGAAACATAAATATCAGTATCTTAAGTGTTTACTTATATATTGTTATTTATCATCTAAACTTGGTTGTATGTCATATATACCATTTGGTTTAACAATTATAACTAAACATCAAAACCCAACAAAAGTATTCTTGAGTTCCATATTACTCTTACTCTTGTTTCATTGTGTTTTTTTTTCTTTTAATTTTTTCATTTTACCTTTGCAACACTTAGAAACAGAATGTTTAGTATCCTCTTTTTTACTCATGTGTTTGTTCATCATCAAAACTTATTCGTAATTACTCATGTATCATCAAAATCAAGTTAACCCTGAGGTTAGTCTCAACATGTAAGACCTAGTCTAACTCACGGTTGACTGGATGCAAAGTCTCTACTTTGCTCTATTTTTTTTATTTGTTCTAATGGACAATAGGCACTCAGGAGAATTAGTAACTTTGAATTAGTTTTTTTGGAATTTGGTTTGTTTTATGTCATTAACAAATGATTTGTGATGGTTAAATTAGCTATGGATTTATTTAACTAGCTATGCGAAGATTACTTACTAAGCATATGAAGCACTTAAACTTTGACAATTAATTTTTAGGTAATGTAGTTAATCTTGCTACAAAATAAGTAAAGGGATTTGAGGAGATGAGAGTGTGAACATTAATAATAGTCATATAAAATTCTAGAATTTAAATATGTTCTAAAAATCCTAGAATTGACATATGTAATAGTATTATGATGTACTTGAACTCTTGCGTTAGTTAATGATTTTACAGAATTATGAACAATTCTATACTTGCCTACAAGAGAGATTTTACCCAATGTTATCAAAACTGAATCGATAATCAAATTGGTCAATCACCCGGTATGGTTCAAACTTAGCTATTTGTTTAAACTAGATTGAACCATAATATTTTTTATAATTATTATATAATAATTTATTAATATTATTTTTTTTAAAATATATATATATATATATATGATTTTTTCTTAGTTTTAAAATATTATTCAAATGGATAAATATTTTAAATGTTAATTAAAATATGTATATGTAAATGTGCATATTTTTCTAATATACCTTCAAATGAGTTTGCATAAAAATCACGAGTTTGCATAAAAATCACCTTTAAAGTCCAAACATATCCTATTTGGGCGGAAACTCCTTCCATTTGCATTTTTCCAAGTCTTAGTTTAATGTAGCACTCTAAATGGAAGTAGAACGGTCAACGGGGGTGAATCAGATCGGACATATGCCCCGTTGGTGGTTTGGTGGTTAAACCTATCGATTCGATCCAATTCTTTTAACACTAGTTTTACCTTAAGGGTATGTGCCACATCATGTAATAAGCCCATGGGCGAATTTAGGGCATGACAATTTCAAACCCTTTAAAACTTGGATTTTTTCTTAAGATAGAACTAATTTTTAAACTTTATACATAAAATTACCCCCTCTCAAATAAAAATTTGGGGGATAAATATGAAATTTTTTTTGCTAATGATTCATCTGTTGTATAATACTTTTAAAAAAATATATTATAATAAGGTGAGACATACAATGGGTTTAAATATTTAATGTCTTAAAATATTACTTTAAAATATAAATTTTGCGCCCCCTTCATTAAAGGTCTTGGATCAGCAACTGGACAATGATCCTAACAACTGGCTCTACGAAAACTTAAAAAACGAGACCTTGGATCCATCAAATTTAATAACGTGCTTAACATTATTCACTTAATGACACGATTGAGAATCATTTTATCAAAAATATATCTAAGCCAAAAGCAATTTAAAATCGTGGCCTTATGCTTTTATTAAAATATATTTTTGGTTCGGAGTTGACTTTTTAAAACATGGTAAAAGCATTGGATTTCGTCATGTTGTATTAGCCGAGCCCAGACAACGAAATTCCAGAAAGTTTTGTAGAACTAGCTAAAACATTTTCCGGTAACTAGGTGCGGTAAAATAAATTTTAGGTAGAGCACATTATTGTGGCCGTCTGAGCTTTCAATAGTTTCAGGCAAAGGGAGAGGGAGAGTTTCGTCAAAGTGGCTATTTCATGGTGCCAAAAAGGCTTCTTCAGTGGCCATGCTCTTAGACCCGTTGTATGGTCCACCATTGGGACGACTAAAACCTCCTCTATTAAGTTTCCCCAACGCCATAAGTTTTCCTACGGCACAAAATGTTTCAAATGCCTCCCTCGTGCGAGACAATATATCATTTTCTTTTAGCTTGGCACGTCCCTACGAGCCAGCCCTGAATGCTAACATGCATGCCGCCTCGGCTGATAAACACGCAGCCAGCAATATATGTAATGAATGGGCTAGCTAGCTAGCTTGGGTCATTGCTTGAAACCGTGTAGGCGCGGCCCACCCTGGCTTGCTGTTGAACTACAAGCACCGCCGCTGCACCACTGTAGTCCGAGGATGCCAGGTAGTCGCCTATGATCCCCAGCTCGCTGCTCTCGTTCCACTCTTTCAACCCGGAAGTAAGCTCGGTCTCCATCATCACCAGGCCCCGTCCGACCATGAAAAGATCATACATGTCGCCCATGGAACGGATCACCCCAATAGTCTCCACACCGTTTTTCACCGTTTCTTCTTGGTAGATGACTCTCTCGTTTCCCTGGACATTTTGAAGGAATAGATCCACCATCTTGTCATCCAGCCCTCTCTCCTCCTCCATATCATCGTCGTCTAGCTTGCTGCCGCTGTTGCAGGATAGAACACACCGCACCACATTGAGGGTGACGAAGGGGCTACTAGCCATCTTTGTTGCATAGGCCAATGCTTCTCGGTCATCGCGGCCGCCTAAGAACAATGCAGCCACACGGAATGAGCGCTGTTTCGGCACCCTGTGGGTCCCCACTACCCTGCGGTCGATCAAAATCCCCACCGAGCATGGGGACTTCTCCATGACGTTCTGATTCACAGTCTGGATCCCATGGCCCTCCGCTACCACCGTCATCTTGCCGCTGAGAGTTGGATGCTTGTGGAAGGGCATGACCACGAGCGAGGCGTGATTCGTGAGAGCCAGCGAGCAGACGTCCATGTGCATCGACACGCGCGGTGCGATGACCGTGAAGGGTTGCAGCCAGACATGGCCGTGGTGTTCTTGCTCAAAGCAGCGGAAGGCGTTGATGATGCGATCGGTGCTCGTGGGGTTGGTCGCGTGCTTCTGCGGCTTATAGGGGACAAGCAATGGCGAAGCCCTGCCCACCAGATTTATGAGGCGGAGGACATGGACAGCTAGTGGATGCCACTTGTTTGGATGGGACATCTGAAGGAGGTTGATGAGGGTAGGGACGTCGTCCTCCCCGTGCACGCAGGCCAAAATCCTAAACTCCGAGTTGTGCCCGATGGTGTGTTGGATTGTTCGCCACTTGTAGGCTATGTAGCACATCGATGGCTTGTATATGGCCGCAGCCAGGGACGAGGAGATGATGCCTGTGGCCAGGATGGCCATGAGCAAGATTATATACTCCTGATCACTCACCATCTGCACATTGTTCTAATAACAAGTTAGATGTTACCATGCTGCTGCTGCTGTACTAGATGATACATACATTAATTCATGATTGAGATGGTCAGATATCTAGCCCATGAGATCCAAACAGTTGGATCTCCACTCCCTGATGAAAGCTACACATCTTTCATGTAACGCTTTCACACAGTGCATCAATACAGACGCATGATCACGTAGAGATGTTTGTGTTCGTGTCAATCTTACTGATTACAAGTATTGACGTCGGTTAACGGAGTTCGCCTGAAGAAAATATGGTAACTCAAGACTTATAGGAAATAAATTACAACTTTTTACTACAAGTAGCCGAATAGCCAAAATTTTGAAGCAATGATTGACGCAGTGGAGAGTTTCATTCAGCAGTTAGACAAAGTAAGGTTCTCAACAACAAATTTCAGCAAATAATACGTACATGAGTCTCTACCAGTTGTACCCAAAAGATATAGAAGATGATAAACGTCTGTTTTTTCTGTTTCAGATTCTAAAAGAAAGAAAATCTATCCAAGCCCATTCTTCCGAGACCTCTCAAATAATAATTCATAAGAGCTACATTGGTTAGAAAAGCTATCTAGCTCGTCTTTCATATATTAATAACTCTTTCAAGCCGTATAAGGATCATGTTAAATTACATAAGTTGAAGGCAGTAAGGCACAAGTGAATAAACCACTAATTTCTAGAGCTGATAGTGTTAAATAATATTTTTTCTTGAAAGCAGCTGAAAATTTATGTTAACAAGAAATGTGCTGATATTGGTAAAAATAAATAATTTTTTTGGTGAAAAACATAAGATTAAGTACAGAGAATATAGGTAAAGATGTAGAAAATAAAAATATTATAGTAGTTACATGCCATAGCAAATAAATAAGAGGTTACAAAATTGGAAATAAAATCTTTTTCATTGACTAAACAATTCCTAGTCAATCTACCATTTCCTTCAGCATGTGTGATTGTAAGGCAGATTTTCACGCATTTTTCTTTTTCTTTTTCTCTCACCGTGCACATGAATTGGTTACCATTTGCTTACTAAAACTTAAAGTAGAAGTAAAGGCAGTTGGCATGGTTCTTGACTCTACGACTGGCGAAGCCTTAACTAAAATGGGCGTTTGAGAAGAATTGCCTCCAATGCTCAATCCTAACTTCAACACGTAAGTGTACGGTTGAACATGTAAGATTGCCTTGTAAGTGCTCTTCAATAAATACTCACGTTGGTAACCGAGAAAAGAGGTGCAAATATTTTTTTTCTTCCTTTCCTACCTCTTTTATATTAACTCCGGATTATTAATTTCTATTTTCTATCCAAAAAAACTTATTTATTTTTTCTTTGCACACTTTAGCTCTAATCATGTCCAATCGTATGCACCATTTTCACCCTTTTTATCCACTGTTCCTCTTTTCACTTTCTTGCCGCTTATTTCACCATTTTCGCCATTCTCAAACGGACTCTTATAGTATGATGCACTAGATCAGCCCTTGAAATGAAGCCTTGACAAGATATAGGCAGCCAGTTTAAATATGACATATGAATTTTGCAAGATGGCCATTTTAAATTGGTTAGTCATTTTTAGTGGAGTTGATTTGCTTTCGAGAAACGCCTACTTTAGCGGCTTGCAAAATAAGAAGAAACTCAGAGCGTGTCGGATGTGGGTCCGATAAGTGCACTCAAGGGGGGTAGGAAAGGTATGAGAAAAGAATGAATATCTTAGAGTTCCCTAACTTTTGGTAATACTAGATCGTCCACATGTGCGGTTAAGTTGGTGTCCCTGTTAAAGAGGGACTCCCATCGTTTAGGTGCTCTTAGGAATCCCATCATGTGAGGAATTCTTATCGAAGGTTGCTGTGCTTTTGTAGATCCTTATCCGTTAATTCAAGGGAGTTAATTTGTGGGCTTATTGACGCGCTGGCATACCTGGTTCTTAGGAGTATCCAGCATTGCAAAGAAAAGTTGAAGCCTAGTCTCTTCAAGGGGATTCCATCTCGACAAGATGAATTCCCGTACCCTTAGAACAAAAGGACGCAGAGAGATGTTAGAAATAAACCGGAAATACTAATTCTACGGGGATTAGGAGATTAGTTTTAAATTCTATTTACGCGATATGAGTCCAATTAGTTGTCTTTCGTTTACGTTGGTTTGATGTCAGTCATGTAATCTACAAAAACATTGGGGTTTAATGCAATTAAATAAGTTGATTTTTCCCTCAGTAATATCAGAGCCAAGTTAGACAGGTTGGGTTTGCGTCAGCTTTGTGCAGCGACACTCCATGGGAAGAGGTCTGTCGAGAACAAAGGGAAATTTATTTTTGCAGCCAATATTAATGAAAGTAGGAGCTAGTTCGCCGGTGAACAATAGGAGACGCCAGTAGCGAAGAAGAAGGCAGCAACGCAGTAGGCAGTGCCAGTAGCGAGGAAGAAGACATACTTCAAAAGTTTTTGGCAACCAGAGATGTGAACTGGTGCAGCAAAGAGATCACCAGCGTCGTACAAGTTGAGATTTTTTTGGGTCGAAGCAGATTGACTATAAAATGGTGATGGCGACGACACGGGAGAAGGCAACAGCAGCAGAAAACCCATCTCCAGGTGTGCGTGTAAGGTGATGCACCATGGTCTAATAGTATGTTGCAATGGATAGAAGAAGTACCGCACTGTGGTCTAGTGCATCATGATAGATAGAAGATGGTGACACATAGAGATTGGTGTGTCACGACATATAAACGGAAGTGGCTAGATTTTTGAAAGCCAAATCTTGTGATCTAAAGATCTGATTTTAGCAATTCAAGTATAGTTTTCTACATTCTGGGATGCTCTGAATCACATAGACAATTCAGATCAGGTAAATTCTACTTATTTTTGGGTATTTTGTGCAAATCTTAGTATTTTTGGTAAATTGATTTAGATCAAAGTAGATGGCAACTAACAACAATTTATTCAACTACAACTCTTATATTTCAATAGTCAAAATTATGATCATTGGAGCATCCAAATAAAAGTGATGTTTAGGTTTCAAAAAAATTGGAAAATTGTAGAGAACAGTTTTTCTGAGCCAAAAACTATAGAAGAGATTATAGCTCAAACAAAAGCTTAGAAACAAAAGTTGAGAGAAAATTGAAAGAAAAATCAAAAGGTAATTATTCATTCACTAGGTAGTGGATGCACCGATCTTCGAATGAATTGCTACAATAAAGACATCAAAGGAGGCATAGGACATCTTGTAAACAACCTATTGTTGGGTTTAGCTGTATAGTTTTGATAATAAAAAAACTTATCTAAGACTTAATATAAGATAATGATGATTTTGATAAGTTTCATAATTTAGAAGTAGCTTTAGATTTCAGAAGATGCTAAAGTTTGTCGAGCTTTCAAGTTTAGAAGAAGCTTCAGATTTCAAAGTTTAGCTTCAGAAGCTATGAAGAATAAAGAAGGCATTGCATTAAAAGAAAGGCAATGCTTTGAAGTTTGAAGTTACAATAAGATGTTCTTAAGCATGTTTACAAAGGCATTATACAAGACACTTTGGATGAGGCATTGTGTTGCATGATACACGACCTTCAAAAGTTCTAAAGCACATTTATAAAGCATTATAGGTGTGTTGAAGGAAATACGACACTTTAGATGTTCTAAAGTTTAACTTTAAACGTTCTGAAACACTTTCATAATGCATTATAGAAGACAAACGAGGCATTGTATTGAAAAGAATACATGATGTTTAGAGGCTCTGAAGTTTAACTTTAGAAGCTCTGAAACACAACCTGCCCTATTATGACATTTACATTACAAGAGTCAGGATGTTTTGAGAAATTTTGAAGAAGCCCTACATTGAAGAGTCACAATGTTCGGATGTTTTGAAGGAGCACTACATTGCAAGAGCCACAACGTTTTCTGAAGGAGCGTCACATTGGAGAGTTTCGACCTTCAGAAGCTATGAACTTTAACTTCAGATGTTTTGAAGTCATGTCAACTTAAAATGGTTGAAAATTTGAATGTTTTCCTTACATTAAATGAACTCCACCTATCCCAATAACTAGAATTTTAATCCAACTATAAAGGGAGTAAATCTAAGTCATTCAAGTAGTTGTTGCAGTTGTGGATTGAGCTTTAATCTTTAAGAAATTTTGTAACCCAAAAGGCCAAGCACGTAACCTTCTTCACAATCATTCAAGACCTTTCAACTTCAGATTCCTTACTTAAGGTCTCTATCACCAACACTAAATAAAGATCTTTTGCACTGCAAAGAGCAACTCAAAGATTAAATCTTTCCCTGTGCTTACAAAAACATGCTTAAAAGTGTAATTTTTTTCTTTTTTATTTTCTGTTGTGTATTCTTTGAGTTGGTATAAGAGACCAATCTCAAGAACAACAAGTGTTATTGTTGGAGTGTGTCTTATAATAAACTTTTTAAGTTATATTTATGCCCTTTAGAGTTGAAATCTAAAAGAGCGCAGTGCTACTAAGATTTACGTCCCTTGAGCTAGAATCAAGAAGAGCAATTCGATTATTGAAGTGTGTTTTACAATCAATTGCTGAATTATTTTTACCCCCTAGAGCTAGAATCTAGAAAAAAGCTAAGTGCACTAATTGTATTCCATTTTATGAGATAGTGGAACCCAAGGTATAAGGGGTGTGCTCTTTGAAGATTAGAGTAGGGAGGTTGTCCCAAACCACTATATATCATGCCTTCTGTATATGATTGATTTATTTCCTTGCATTCTACTGCTTTATTATTCATTTCATTACAATTTATGTGAAAGCACAAAAAATGGGAATTTAGTTAAACAGGTGTTTAGTAAGAAAATTTTATAAACTCAATTCACCTCTCCCCGCTTGGGTTAAGTTAAAGCCTAAGGGACCTAACAAGTGGTATCAGAGCAGGCTATATAAATAATTGTAGTGATCCAAATGGCTAACCTATTATTGTCATCCTCTGTGTTCATTGAAGGATATTCCACCACTCAGTTTTCATGTTTTGATGGAACAAATTTTACATAATGGAAGAGGGGGTTGGAAATAAGCCTTATGGCAAATGACATTGAGCTTTGAAAAATTATTTTCATTAGCACCATTAAGGATGAAGAGAAAACAAGGTAAGAAAATGTTAAGGCTATGAATACCTTACTTCATGCTCTATACCCTACTATCTGTAAATATGTCTTAACTTGTAAAAATGCAAGAGAAATGTTGGACAAGTTGAAGGCATTTTCTGAAGGGCAAATTGAATTGCACTCAAATAAAACTAACATTGCTATTGAGATTGACTTAAGTGAAGGAGACAAAGAAGAAGAAGAAGAAGAAGAAGAAGAAGAAGAAGAAGAAGAAGAAGAAGAAGAAGAAGAAGAAGAAGAAGAAGAAAATGAAGAGCAATCCCCAAAAGAAGAAGAAAAGTAGAAAAACAAGGAATGTGAGGAAGATAATAATGTAGAAAAATTCTCATGGGTAGAGGGGGAGAACTTCACGAGGAAAGGAAGAATGAAGAAAAATTGAAAGCATTCAAGATGAAGACATTTTGGGAGATCAAAATAGAGATAAATCCTCACCATTTGAGAAGGAAAAATTTCAAGAAGAAAGAAGATTGAAGAAGGTGAAATTAGAAAAGAAGAGATTGAGACTAAAGAAAATAATTTGAAAGATAAAAGTGCAAAGATTTCTGAAAAAATTAAAAGAAATAAAAGCTCTAAAAGAGAGAAGAAGTATGAAGAAAAGGGGGCTAATAAGAAGAATGAAGAAAATGAGAAAACGAAACAAAGCATATGTTTGAGAAAGAAGAAAAAGCTCTTCTTATTAAAAGATGAGAATAAATTGCTCTTTTCAAATAACTACAAATCAAAGAAAGAGATTGCCAGGAAGAGGAAAAATCTTTCCTTTGAAAGTATGGACAATATAGTCTCGTCGAGAGAAGATGATAAGGAAGATACTCAAGTAACATCAAAAGACAAATGACTCCTTGATGCAAGATGAAGAAGAAACATTATTCAAGGGAGTTGAAAGCTAATAAAGATAAGCGCAAGTATGGAAATCCAAACTCAACTCCTCTTATATAATTTTTGGAATTTCTATTGAACCAAACCCCCTTTACTTTGATTGATTCTGTTGATGAATGTGTTTAGCCAACCAAGTTTTGATGATGAGCAAAAACTATATGAGTGAATGGTTAAGCAACTGATTGTTATTTCCAAGCGTGCAGTATATATATACATATATAAATCAACAAAAATAACTTCACTAAAGTGGACAGTGCACACAAGATAAAATCAGAGATAAGATCCACCATTTATTAAAGGAAGAAAACGTAAATTCTCAAAAAGTATGACAAACATCATATATAAGCTTTAAAGCCATTTTGGATGCATTTTTAATTGCTGCCAGAGCCAATTAGACTGATGCCCAAGTTTAGATACAAACCTAACTTCAAAAACATACTTTAGAAGGAGAGAAATGCTATTCGAATAAAGTGAAGCCCCATTCTAGACTCAAGCAAAGGTTCGTACACTAGGGAGCTAAGTTTAGACACTTTGAAGATCTTGTTCAGATGTAAAGCCAAGTTCAGACACTAGTGAAGTATGAAGTCAAGATGTTGGAAGTCCGATGCATCTTAGAAGTTCAAGTTTGAAAGTCTCAAGTTCCTAGCTTAGGACATTGCTAATGCAAGCATTGGCTAGTAAGTCCAAAATTTTACTTCGGACACTGCTAACTCATCCTTGGATGAAGGCAAAGTTCTCTCGCATGGCCAAAGCAATTCATGCCACTTCTCTGTCTAAAATTTTACTTCGGACACAAAAACCATTTTTAGACAATGTCGAGTGAAGTTTGTTGCTGGCAAAGCATTTCATTTAGTCCAAAATTATAACTTTGGGCAATATCAAAAGCCTTCAGACAATGAAAACCCACGAGAATATTTCAATTGGAAGAAAATCTTGATGATTCACTTGCATTTAATAAATATCATCTTCTCCAATGGGCATATTTTGAACCCCAGTTTAAAATGAGTAAAAAGAAGTCGTTCAAGTGAGTCACGAGTTAGAACAGATAAGCAGGTAAGAGAGAAAAGCAAACAAGATCATTTACTCAAAGATTAAATTTTCTTTTAACTGTACTGAGCAAAACACCATCTGCATAAAAAGAACATCTTCTACAATAACTTTTCGATGTCTGATATTCTTTGTGTTTATTACAACATATTTATTTCTATTATACTTTTATTTCTATACAAATTAGCATGTGTCAGAGGCATTTTTATTGTACATCTTTCATTGTCTGAGACAACAAGAAAGAGACTTGTTGATTATATATAAGTTTATTGGTGAGCTTGGAAACCAAAATTGTAAAAGTTTATTGGTGAACTTGGAAACCAATGGGTGTAAAGTTTATTGATGAGCTTGTAAAACCAAGAGGTTTTTAGTGGAACTTGAATGTAGTGGGTGAGGCTAACTTAGAGAGAGGAGTAGGTACTATATTGTGGGCCGAATCTCTATAAAATACCTGTGTCTATTATGCTAGGTGATTGTGTTCCATATTTTCAACACATTGATTTTCACATTGGTTATAAAATTTTAAAAGCTCAATTCACCTCCCCTCTTGAGCTACCTTAGATCAGGACCAACAATTTCATATATAGAGCCCTCATGTATTTTCTTTTCATATAGCCTCTTCTTGCATATATTTTTCAAAATGATAATTATTATATTAGAAAAATGAAAATATTATAGATGTAACAATTAAGAAAATAAGAAACTACTTCTGAGAAATTGAGAGGGAGAAGAACTTTCCAAACAGAAAGGAATTTCAATGTCTAAAAAATGCAAAGAAAGAAGAATGTGAAAGAAAAGTTCACTTCCAATATTCTATAGACTTGGTACATATTCTTACATTGATTGAGCTTTTTCATTGATAAAAATGAATGGTTGTTGTGCAAGATGAGATACATCAATTAGAAACAGGTAGGAGAGTTAGTTCCTAGGCCAAAATATCTTAACATGTCCAAGGCAAAACAAATTTTAGGAACAAACTAAATCTGAGAAAAATTAGTGGCAAGAAATGAATTTAGGATTGCAGCTAAGGAGTGTTCGCTAAAAGAAAGAATTGATCTTGAGAAATATAAACTCTTGCAGCTCGGTATGAAAACTACTAAGATACTTTCAGCATTCATATAAAAATTTAGAATTATTTCTATTAAATGTTAAAAGTGCTTTCCTAAATGATTTATTCAAAATGATGAAGTGTATATTGGTATGATTTATTATCATCATTGCATTCATAATCTATCAAAAGCCTTGAATGAATTGGGATAGCCTTCTAAAGCCTTGGTATGATAGGCTTTATCATTCTTCTATGCAATCTAGATTTTCAAACAAACAAGCGCATACTACCCTGTTTGTTAAAGAGGGATTGTACTGATTGAATTATAGCAAATTTCACATCCATTTCAATATACTTATGAAGAAAATATGTAAGAATTTCCAAAGTGTATGCAGGAAAAGCTTAAAATGAGCACAAAAAGGGAAGCCCTTGAATGAGAAAATGATCACTTCCTGAAAGTACAATTCAAGCCAAAGAAACAAAGGAGATTCATCTAAGAAAGAAATTAAAAGGTTGAAAAAGTCAAGATTAGCATCATCAATTATGAGCTCAACTGCGAAGATTGAGAAAGGGGTGACGAAGGAGATAAGTTTGCCAAACTTGATGTATTTGATTGATATATAGAAAATATGCACTACACAGCTATGCTTTTGACATTTCTGAAATTCCAAGGTATTAATGCATAAAGCATAAACAAAACCAAGAAATATTTGTAATCAATGTAAAAGAACATAACTCTATGAATGCTCAACTTGCAAATACTGGATCTTATAATCAAAAGTATGAGCAGGGCATGGAAATAAAATAGATGAAGATGGGGCAGCCAAAGTAAAAGGTAGCCAAAATGAATAAGAAAGAACAACTAGAGCACCCTCCTAGAGGGAGGAGGAAATGGAAAGGAGAGAAGAGAGTTGAATATGATGTGTCCATGTGATTTTTTTTGAGTAGCCATATAGAGAAGACATTATGTGTTTGGTTATGATGTCAGTTTTGATATATAGTTCATTATCTTGTAATTGATTTACAATTACACTCGATGGAACAATATTCATATCTGGTTTGAATTCTTCATATTTGTGTGAATTTATTGAGAAACTCATTAATAAACACATTAACTGATCATTTAGAAAATGTTTATATATTCATGGGAAATGAAATTTATGGAATGTTATGATGACACATTATATTCCCAAAGCATATGTCAAGTCTATTTGGGAAATATCACAGTTTAATGTCTTCAATAGGTATTCCAATCCTAGTCGGATCTTCTGTAATCATCATTATGGCTTGATTTCCTATGATTGAAATAATTAAGATAATATTTCAAATTGTAATGAATGTGTAAGGTTATGTTCATGTCATGAATTGTTTCATCCTGGGAATTACTCTTCTCATTCATGACGATGATATTCATAAAAGTGCTTATGTGATATACTTTGGTGATAAATAAGAATGACATTAGAAGTGAAATATCATGTAGCAAGGAGGAGGAGGCGTTTTGTTTCATGATAAATGACCTTCAGAAATTTTGAACTTTAATTTCAGAAGTTCTAAAGCATGTTTATAAAGCATTACAACCACATTGAAGGAAACAAGACACTTCAGATATTCTAAAATTTAGCTTCAAATGTTCTGAAGCACTTTCATAATGCATTATAGAAGACAAATAAGGCACTGTGTTGAAAAGAATACATGACATTTAGAGGCTCCAAAGTTTAACTTCAAAAGCTCTAAAATACAACCTACCCTATTATGAGTGCTACATTACAAGAGTCATGATGTTTCAAAAATTTTGAAGAATCGCTACATTGAAGAGTCACAACATGTAAATGTTCTAAAGGAGCACTACATTGCAAGAGCCATGACATTTTAGAAATTATGAAGGAGCACTACATTGGAGAGTCCCAACCTTCAAAAGCTATGAACTTTAACTTTAGATGTTCTGAAGTTATGACAGCTTCAAACGGTCAGAAATTTGAATGTTTCAATTGCATTAAATGAACTCCACCTACCCCATCGGCTAGAATTTGAAGCTGACTATAAAGGGAGTAAATTTTGATCATTCAAGCAATTGGTGCAGTTATTGATTGAGCTCTAATCTTTAAGAAATCTTTGTAACCCGAAAAGCCAAGCACGAAACTTTCTTCACAATTAATCAAGAACGTTCAACTTTAGAATCCTTACTCAAGGCCTTCATCACCAACACTAAGGGAAGATCTTTTGCATCACAAAGAGCAACTTAAAGATCAAGTCTTCCCCTGCACTTAAAAAGAAATATGCTCAAAACTGTAATTTCTTTTTTCTTTTTCATTTTCTATAGTGTATTCCTTAAGTTAGTATAGGAGACCAATTTCAAGAAGAATAAGTGTAATTTTTGGAGTGTGTCTCACAATCAACTTGTTAAGTTTTATTTATGCTCCTTAGAGATAGAATCTAGAAAAGTATAAGAGGCACTAAAGTTTATACCCCTAAAGTAGGAATCTAGAAGAGCACTAGCTGCACTACATATATTCCATTATATGAGATAGTGGAACCCAAGGCACAAGGGGTGTGCTCTTGGAAGAGTGGAGTAGGGAGGTTGTCCCAAACCACTAAAATCATGCCTTTTATGTGTGATTGATTTATTTTCTTACATTCTACTATTTTATTATTTATTTTATTATAATTTTCACAAAAGCATGAAAAGAGGAATTTTAGTTAAATAAGGGTTAAGCAAGAAAATTTTATAAACCAATTCACCCCTCCCCTCTTAGGTTAAGCCAAAGCCTAATGGATCCAACACCTACAAGGGTGTAGAAAAAGTGAAAAGGTTCATCTTCAAGTTCTAAAATTAGAATTTGATAATTATGCATGAAATCAAATGAATTAGTTTTCGATTATTTATATTGTGCAATTACTTTGATGACTAAATTAAAATTGAATGGTAATACTATATTGATGTCACTGTTATCGAAAAGATTTTATGTACAATAAGCAAAACATTTGGGCATGTTTTTTTATGCAATCAAGGAATTAAAGAATCTATCAAAGATGTCAATAGATGAATCAATGATGTTAATGATGGAACATGGGCTAAGGATAAATCAATATGCACTAGTTGAGCAAGCTTTTCAAGCAAAGTGGTCACTTGAAAACTAATCAACCCTAAGTAGAGGTAGAAGTCAAGCAAGAGGTAATAGAGGATGCAAATGTGGAATTGGCAGAGGTTTCAATGCAAAAACTGAGTAACCAAATCAAAGTGTAAGTGTTAAGATTAAACCCTTTAATTAGCTTGATTTTGATAATGAATGTATAGTAAAAGCTAAGTTTTGATGATGACTAAATACATGAGTGAAAAAGTTAAGTATTGATATCTTAGGTTCCACATATTACAAAATTAAAATGAATAAACTAAGGAAACACACAAGGAAACCGACTTTAAAGTGACATGGGACATAAGAACTAAAATGAGAAATCAATACATATCACAAATCAAGAAAGAAAGGAAGAAAAGATGTAAATGTAGAAGAATAATCAAGTTTTGCAGTTTAGAGGATAGCTTAGAGGACACTCTAGAGGTCTCTGGAAAAGTCTGAAATCGAATTCAAGTGTAAAATTTCCATAGAGTTGTCTGTAAAGGAAAGAAACTCTCTTTCAAATGTCTCTAGCATACCCTAAAAATTTTCCAAGGTCAACATAGTTTTTAGAGGTGTCTATAGAGGAGAACTCAAACTTCAAAGGTCTGCAAAGTTAGCCATTAGTGATAGTTGAACCTATTAGGGTTCATAGAGGAGATTTAAGAGGAGATGATATTGACCTTCAAAGGTCTGGAAACCTCTAGACTAAGCTCTCCTCTCTAGGCATCTTTAAAAAGAAAGAAGACCAACTTAAGAGGTCTACATTTAATGTTGCAATAGTCACTGACATGTTTATCTAATCTTTAGAGGTTTGAAGTTGATTTTCATAACTCTGAAGTTGCCAATGTTAGCTATTTGGTCAAGTGATTTTCAAGTCATTGCAAGTGGTCAAATTCTTAACGAAAGCAATCACAATGGCTCCAATCTGTTTCAAGGCTTACAAATAAAAGATCAAGACGTTAGAAGAAAAAGTTAGATATTCTCAAAAAAGTTTTCATGTGCATTTACATAATCTACAAAAATGTTTCTTCCAACATAGTTTCAACTACATCTGTGCATCACTCTGACTTAAGCAAAAACCAACATCAACTTCATTCTTTAAGGAGTTTGAAATTTTGTATTTCAATGATAATCCATTTTATTACTTTGGTTTTCATTGTGTATAAGCTTGCTTAAGTAAGAGGCACATTCCTTTACAAGTTTTTCTATTTATTTTGTTTCTGCAAGCAAGCGGTTTGCAGTATTGAGGTTGTTTTTTATAAGTAAGAGAAACTTACATTGTTGTAAAGAGTTTGTTGGTGAACTTAGGGAAAACCAACTTGTGGTTGTTTGAATTGTGTTGGTGGAACCTAAAAAATAGGGAAGGTTGTCCTAGAGAAGTGGAGTAGGAACCCAGCTCCGACCAAACCACTATAAAAATCTTTATTTAGTGTGCTATGTGATATTTCTCAGTCCTTTCTTAACACAACTATTTTAATTTAGCCAAAGTTTTTAAAGCTAAATTCACTCTTGAGCTACCATCTGTCAAGGGATCAATAACAAGCACTTGAAGAGGTAGACGTAGAGGAAGAGGTAGAGGTCGTGGATAAGGTAGAGGTCAAGGTGAAGGTAAATTACATATTCAATGTTATAGTTGTTTAAATTTTCGTCACTATCAAAGTAAATGCCTAGATAAGAATGTGAATTACACTACTAAAGAAGGTGATGATGATCTTGATACATCTCTTCTTTTCGTATGTAATGTTGATGAAAAGATGCACAACAACATATGCTACTTAGACATTGGTTCAAGTAATCACATAGTGTGAAAGGAACATGTTTGCTAAATTAGATGAAATTTTCAATCCATGGCTAAGTTTGGAGATAATTCTAAAATTCTAATCAAAGCAAAAGGAAAGGTACTTATTAAAACTAACAATGCAAAAAAGGCATTTATCTTTAAATTTTCCTATGCTCTTGGATTGAAAAATAATTTGTTGAGCTTGGGACCACTAGAAGAAAAGAGCTATGGAATCATTATGAAAGATGGATGTTGTCAGATTCAAGATAGATAAAAGCATCTCATTACTAATGTGAAGATGACAAAGAACCAATGTTCCCACTAATTATTCATAATGAAGCTTTGTCGTGTTTTAGTGCAATTATGAAGGATGATTCCTGGTTGTGGCATCTCAGATATGGGCATCTAAATTTTAATAGTTTTAGAATTTTGTATAGAAAAAATATGGTGATAAGATTACCCTCCAATGTTGTCCAAATCAAATATGTGAAGGGAGTGTTTTGGGAAAACAACATAGAGAACCTTTCCCTAAAGGTATATCAAAAGGGGAAAAAGGTTTTCTAGATTTGGTTTATTCTGATATTTGTGGTCCCATTGAGCCTTGATCTAATGGAAATAAGAGATATTTTCTTACTTTTACTAATGATTATAATAGAAAAAGTTAGGTATATTTTTGGGAAGAAAAATTAGAAACTTTTGTAGTATTTTTGAGAACAAGTCTAGAAGGCACATTAGAATATTGTGGACAAATAGAGATGGAGAATTTACGTCTAAGGAGTTTTTGAAGTTTTGTGAGAAAAATGGGATATGGCATCAATTAACAACTTCGTACACACCACAATAGAATAGTATTATAGAAAGAAAGAATTGTACTTGTTAGGATTATGTGCATGATTTTGATTGCAATAAAACTTATTTTAGATTTGATATATGTTAATGATGTTGTTAGTTTAGGAAGCTTGAAATGTAGTCAAGTATGCTTGAAGAGTATGTATTTTATTGGGAAATCATTTATGCTAGCATATATGTAAATCATTAGAAAATGAAGAAAATCATTTTGACTCATATTGAAATTAACTTGGCTTAACATGTTGTGTTATGTTCGATCATATTTATAACTATTAAGATGAAATTATGTGCTTCATAGAGTGATCATTTCATATGTAAGAAGAAGTGTGCTTGAATGATTTTAACTTTTCTAAACATCAATAAAATTGATCATCTATGCTTTACGACTTGTGCAAGTCATATGAGGATAAACATATTTCAATTTACAATGAAAAATATCAAATTTCACAAAGTGGCAAAGTGTAAAATATCAAGTGCAAGACCACAGCCATATGGCACAACTGCTTGGGAATATCGCCTACCCCATGAATGCCTAAGGACTATGAAAAATTGTTTGCCATATATTTTAGACAAAGGACAATATTGTCTGGCCCTCCCAGTTGCCCGCCCATATTGACTAGCTCACAGCCGCATACCACAAGTTACTACGATATTGCTTGCAAGTGGACAACAAGATAGGTTTGGGAGTTCTACCAACCATAGCTAATATGCCATACCGCTTGCCATATTGCTAGGGATGCAAATGCTTGGCGCAGCCACCTGGCGACCTCCAACCGTTGGAAATTTGAACATTGTCAAGCCACGTTGCCCTACCAAATCAACTCCAATGGCCATATTTTTGAGAGATCTACTTAAGGAGAAGTGGAAGGACATCTCTAACATCTTGTAGCATTCATTTTGAGAATCATTAGGAGCTTTAACCTTCTTATTCTCAAGCACCCAAAGGCCAAGAGCTTAAACCTTCTTCATGTTAACATGAATGCATGGTTTCGATGACAAACAAAACTTGATTAAAGATTATGTACTAATAATTGTTATCAAGTTTTGGCATAGAAAATGAAGTTATAGGTCTTAAAGAAAAATGAGCACAAAAAACATATTCCATGGCGATAAAGCTTGAGCAAGTAAAGAAGCAAAAAACAAAGTGTCATAACAAACGAAGCACAAATGAAAAGGACTTGGTTGTTTCCATTCATTTGTTAAATGGAAAAATACATCTGATAGATGCAAGATAATATATAAACAACATATTTTGTCTATCATAAGCAAGCTACAGTTATGCCAATGGTCGTCTGATGAGAATAGACAAAGACGGAAGAAGTGAAGATCTTTTCAGCAAAATAAAAGACTTTGTTGGCCATCACAAGTGAACTAATGATCGTATGCTGTCATCAGACAAAGCATAAGAAGCAAGGAGTAAAACAAAAGAGTCATCAATCATCGTCTGTTGTCAACAGACAAAGTGGAGAAATATTCTATCAAATTAAGGCGTGAAGAAAACCTATCCGCAGTCCAACACTTCATCTGTTACTTACAACAGAAAAATCTAGTAGACAAAGCTCCAGAACAAAAAAACATTTATGCCTCTATGATGCAACAAATAAGGAATTTGAACAGTGAAATTAGTCTGACAACAATAGAAAGAGAAGTTTGTCTGTCACTCATGAAAGACAAAGATGAAGGAACTTTATCTTATGGACAACTGGACAGATACTTCTTCTATCATAAGCAAAAGAACTTCTTCTATCATAAGCAAAAGACGAGTAACTCTAAGGACAAATGTTGGTCGTCGCTCAACATTAATAACTCTATAATAATGAAAGCAAAAGCTATTTCAGTAATACCTCGACCAGAGCTTATTAAGAAACCATAAATTGTCTTCTCCAGGGTTGGCGCTATAGGCATCCCAACATACAAGGATTAAAGCAAAAGTTAGAGAATTCAAAATGCAATAATTAGATTAACTTCTGTTATTAATGGAGTTCACCTACCACCAACGATTAAAATTCAAAGCAACTATAAATGAAGCATCATTAGAGCAAAAGGAACTAACGAAGTAATTGAGAAAATCATTCAAACCTTCTTGAGAGCATTTACTAATATGAGCTAAACCTTCTGCAAACCTTCAAGAGTCAAGAGTCTTGCATTCAAACCTTCCTCAACTTTCTTTGAAGCCTTTCAACTACCTTTAGGAAGATCATTTACTTCTGCATTCAACTTTCAGAAACCTTCCCCTGTGCTTATTGAGAAATTCTTGTGCTTAAACCTCTAATATTCATTTCTTATTCCTTGAGCTAGTGGTTGTGACTATACTCAAGAAGACTTGTGACTATTGTGTGCAAACACAAGCTACTTATTTATGCCCCCTGGAGCTAGAATCCAGAAGAGTATCAAAGACACTTGTTTATGCCCCCTAGAGCTAGAATCTAGAAGAGTGTCGAGGACACTATTGTATTTCTACTATTGGAAATAGTGAAACCCAAGATAATAAGAGAAAAGTGTTCTTGGAAGAGTGGAGTAGAGTGTTTACTGAAACCACTATAAAAATTATTGTCTTATTTATTTTATGCATTTAATGTTTGAGTAATTAATTACTAGAGGGAAGAGTAATCCTAAAGGGGTTGAGAAATAATTTTTAAGTACCCAATTCACCCCTCCTTTCTCAGATTTTTTGCCTAACCTTCGGGTCCAACACTTCATATTCATTCAAGTGCTTTCATTTTCACAATCTTCATTCAAGGTATCCTTCTACAACTCAAAGGGAAGATCCATTGCATCAAAAAGAGCTACTAAAATCAATCTTCCCCAGTTCTCATCAAGAAGCATGATCAAAGTGTATTCTTTTCTTTCTTTCTCTTTGTGTATTCCTTGAGTTGGTAGAGACCAATCTCAAGAAGAGCAAATCAATTGTTGGAGAGATTGTTCTCATAATCAATTGCTAAGGTTATGCCCCCTTGAGCTAGAATCAATAAGAGTGCACGAGGCACTAGTTTACACCCCCTTGAGCGGGAATTAAGAAGAGTGTAAGGAGCACTTATTTATGCCCCCTAGAGCTGAAATCTAGAAGAGTGCAAGAGGCACTAGTTTACACCCCCTAGAGTTAGAATCTAGGAGAGTGTGAGGAGCACTAGTGTAATTCCATTATAGAGACATAGTTGAACCCAAGGCACGAAGAAGAGTGCCCTTGGAAGAGTGAAGTAGGGAAGGTTGCCCGAACTACTATAAAAAATATTATATGTACTATTTGTGTGTGATTACTTTACTTTCTTGCATTTCACTATTTTATTGCATATTTCATTAAAACTTGCACACAAGCATGAAAAATAGGGAAAGTAATTAAATAGGGGTTAAGCAAGAAATTTTTATAGACCCAATTCACCTCTCCTCTCTTGGGTTAAGCCAAGCTCATAGGACCCAATAATACTATCGTTAACATAGTGAGAAGTATGTTGAAGGTAAAAGACTTACCTGAATCCTTTTGGGCAAAAGTAGTTAATTGGAGTGTATATCTATTAAACTTGAGTAAGTGTATTTTCATTGGTTATAGTGGAAATACAAAGTCATACAAGCTATATAACTTGGTAACACAGAAAGTCCTTTTCAGTAGGAATTGTTAAGTCTAACCCCTCTACTAAGCTTGATTTTGATAATGAATATAATTAAATAACTAAGTTTGATGGTGAATAAACAAATGAATAAAGAATTAAGGTACTAACAAGTTACTTTCCAAGTGATGCAGCATTTATCTATGAAAATAGATTAAAGAGAGTAACTGCAAATGATAAACAACATTATTTGTAAGCTTATTACATTAAACCTTCAAAAGAAGATAATTTAAAAAGAATGCCCAAGTAAAAATCACTCAGAAGGAATCCAAAATTACTCAAAATTATTTTAGAGATAAATCAAAATCTCTTTAGAGACAAGGTGTGAAGATCAGAAGTTCAAAAGTATTCAAAAACTACTTCCGAACCTCTTCAGAAGCATGTTAGAATCTCTTCAGAGATATGACATGAAGCTCAAAAGTTTAGAAGTATTCAACAATTGCTTCAAAACCTCTTCAAAAGCATGTTAGAATTCCTTCAAATATAAGACATAAAGCTCAAAAGCGTTCAAAAGTAATTAGATACACTTTAGAACCCCTTCAAAGATAACTCAAAACCTCTTCAAAGACTTAACGTAAGCCTCAGAACTAATTCAAAAACAATATAACACTTCAGAGGTCATTAAAAAGTATTCCCAAATTGTAGAAATACTTCAAAAGTTAAACATTCTCTTTCAAAGGAATTCTCTACATTTAGAAGTTCTTTAGAAGAACTTCATAAATGCTTCCAAATCTTACAGAGATTTCTGAACACTGATAATAGTACAGAATAAGTCTAGAAGAAGTTTCTGAACTCAGAACCTTATCAAAAGATCTTCAAAAGTAATATAGAAGGTCGTCAAAGGCATCTTCGAAAAGCTAGACTATTCTAAGAATTTTAAAAGACTCAAAAATATATCAAAAATAGAATTCAAGCTTCAACGATACTTCAAAAGTTCTTTAGAAGTCTAAAATATGATTGTTGACAACATTAGAAACCAAGATCAGCCTTCAAAGAATCTAAGAGTATGCAGCCAAGAAAAATACAAATTATGACTTATCTTAGAAGTTCTGAAGAATTGCTTCAGAAACTCTGATAAGTAGTGGATCAAACAGTAACTTACAAAATTCAACGTTAGAATTTCTGAAGACTTATTTTAGAAGTTCTAAAGCCCAAAAAAATGCAAAAAGTCATACCAAATCTACCTAACATTTGAAAAAGTGCTAAAGGTTACAATGACTAAAATTTCTCTCAAAGATTATAAAAGTATCATTAAAGCAAGTGAGAAAAAATACATACATAGAACATTTTCTAACTCAAGCATTTAAAAAGCTCATTCAAGATCTTTCCTCAATCAACTCCAACTACTTCAACATTGTCAAAGCTCTTAAAGCTAGTTCTATGTCATCTTTCAAGGAGTTTGATACTTTCATCCTTATTGCTTACTTTATTCATTTATTTAAGCTTTTATAAGTAAGAGGCACTAATCTGTGCATTTCTTTTTAGTATTTGTTAAAGCAAGCAGGGTGCTTGTTGTTTATGTATTGAAAAAAGCAAGTAAGAAAAACTTATTGGAAGTATACAAGTTGATTGGTGAGCTCTAAAAACCAATAGTTTGTAAATTATTTTGGTGAGCTTGGAAAACCAGTGAGTTAGTTAGTGAGCTCTGAAAACCAATAGTTTGTAAAAGTTCCTGGTGAGCTTGGAAAACCAATGAGTTAGTTGGTGAGCTCTGAAAACCAACAATTTGTAAATGTTTCTGGTGAACTTGAAAAATCAGTAAGTTAGTTAGTAAGCTCATAAAACCAACATGTATTTGATTAGGTTGATCAAGGTGCTAGTGGAACCTGAGATTAGTAGAGGAGACTAACTCAAAGAAGTGGAGTAGGAACCCAAGAAGGGCTGAACCACTATAAAAATCTTATGCATATGTGCTATGAAATTTACTTCCATTTATTAAGTACATCTCTCAAGTTATTGGGCAAAATTTTGAAAGCTCAATTTACCCTCTCACCTGTCTTGAGCTACCATCCAGTAAAGGATAAACAAATGGTATCAAAGCAGGATTCACTAGTTAATTTTAAATTACCAGTAAATTAACTTATGAAGAGATCCAAATGGCTAGTATGTTCCATAATACATCTGTTGAGGGACAATCCACTTGTAGGCCTCCATTTTTTTATGGAACCAATTATGAGTATTGGAAGATGAGGATGCAAAATTTTTTGATTGCCATAGATTACTAATTATAGCTTATAGTAAAGAATGTAAATAATGTTATCAGTACTGAAGATAAATATATCCAGAAGATATTCAAGCAGTAGAACATGATGGCAAGGTAAAGAATTGTCTCTACTGTGCACTATCTTCTTCTAAGTTTGAAAAGATTTCCACATGTGATTCAACTGATAAAATTTGGACAAACTTTAGCTAACACACGAAGGTACAAATCAAGTGAAAGAAACTAAAATAAATCTTTAGCGTAGGAATATGAAGCCTTCTCCATGAAGGAGTCAGAAACTATTTTTGAAATGTTTGAAAGATTTCAGAAAATCACCAATGGACTAAAGAACTTAGGAGAGAAATATGACGAACCCAAGTTAGTAAAAAAGATCTTAAGATCTCTATCTAGATATTGGATGCTTAAAGTAACTGCCATCCAGGGAGCCACAGACCTAGATAAAATGACCATGGAAGAACTCTTGGAATCACTCATGACCGATGAAGCTTTAATGAAGCAAAAGGTACCAGATGAATTCAAAGGTAAGAAGACAATTGCTCTACAAGCTGATTCAGAGAATGAAGAATCTCTAGATGAAGCTTCAACCAATGAAGATGATAAGAAAATGACAATGAAAACTAGAAGATTTAGAAATATGATTAAGAAGAAAAGATTTAAAAATAGTTCCAAAAGCAACAAAAAGTGCAAAGATAAGAAAAAGGAGGTTCTAATCTGTTACAATTGTAACAAGCCTACGTATATGAAGTTTGACTGCACAAAACCAGATAAAAAGCTAGGAGACAAGAAGAAAATGTGTAATTCTTACTTTAACAAAAAGAATTTCTCTAACAATAGAAAATTTGAAAAGAAAAAGAAAGCTATGGTTACATGAGAAATGTTGGAGAGCATGATGCAAGAAAGCTCGAGTGAAACAGAAGAAGAAAATGAAGCACAATTTAGTTCACTTAGCTCTAAAGAAAGAAATCAAGAAGAATATCATACAGGAATAAGCTTCATAGCCATCCATGAAGATGAGGTAAATTCAAAACCAGAAACTCCTGATCATGAAGAATTATTAGATGAGCTATATTCAGATTTCAAAACTTTAAAATTCGAACATAAGAAAATAAAAAGAGAGTCGGAAAGAACAATTTATGAATGCTCTAAATTAAGATAAGAAAAACTCAACTTAAGACTAACAAAAACATCAACATAGAACTTGAGTAGATCAAAGCAGAAAATCTTGCCCTTAGAAAACTTTGACTTCTATTTTATTTAAACTAAAGGTGAAGAAGAGATGTGAAGAAAACCAAAGAAGGAAAAATAGCAATTATGAAAGAAAGATAGAACCCAAATAGAATTTGATTTGGGTACCAAAAATTATTGCTAAAGCTATAAATACAACCATATTTCCAGATAATAGATTAGTAGTATCTAAAAATCAATGGCTACCAAAATATTCTGCTGCTAACCCACCTGAACCCATTCCTAAATGGGTACCAAAAATTATAGCTTGACCTTATTATTATAGGTGTGCTTGAGAGCCATAAGGAGTAACAAATGGTATATTGATAGTGGTTGCTCAAGACACATGAAAGGAAAAAGGGAGCTGTTCACAAAGTTAAAAGCTAAAATTGGAGGAACAGTTACCTTTGAGGATAATGGAAAAGGTAGTGGTTGAGATTAGTCAGATCAACCACCCTCCCTCTATTATTATTTCAAATATTCTAGGATTAAAAGATAATCTTCTAAGTGTGAGTCAATTTTGTAATAATGGTTACAAGTTTGTGTTTGAATCACATATATGTTATATGATAGATAGTTCAAATTCAGTTGTAATACTTGTAAAAAGATATGGAAATGTGTATTTAGTATATTTAAGTGATATTCAAGTCAAATGTCTTGTTGTGAATAATGAAGAATCCTTATTGTGTTATAAAAGACTAGGACATGCTAACAAGTTCATGATTGAAAAACTATATAACAAAAATCTTTTTGTTAGCCTACCTAAACTAAAATTTAACCAAAATGAGTTGCACGATGCTTGTTTAAAAGTAAAGCAAGTTAGAGAATCATTTAAATCTAACAAATAAATATACATAACTAAATCACTTCAATTGCTGTACATGGATTTTGTTAGACCAACAAGCACTAGAAATCTTTGAGGGAAGCATTATGCATATGTCATGTAGATTAGTATTCTAGATTCACCTAGATGCTTCCAAAAATAAGACTTTTTAATTCTTTGAAACATTTACCAAGCGTGTATAGAATGAACAAAATTCTCATATAGTAGCCATAAGAAGTAATCATGGTGGAGAATTTGAAAATTAGAAATTTACTACTTTTTGTGAAAGCAATGGAATTTTACACACATTCTCTACACCAAGAACACCTCAGCAAAATGGAGTAGATGAAAAGAAAAATAGATCATTGCAAGAGATGGCAAGGATAATGTTGAGTGAATATAACTTACCTCAATATTTTTTGGCTGAAGTAATGAATACTGTGTGCTACATTATTAATAAGATTTTTGCTAGATCTATACTGAACAAAACTCCATTTGAACTATATTATAGCAGAAAGACAAATGTCTCTTATTTCCATACTTTTGGTTGCAAATATTTCATTCTTAACAATGGGAAGAAAAACCATGGTAAATTTAATGGCAAATCCGATGAAGGCGTTTTTCTTAGTTATTACATTGTAAGCAATGCATTTAAAGTCTACAATTTGAAGAATAAAACTGTAAAAGAATCCATTCATGAAAATTCGACTAAAATACTAACCCCTCTAGAAGGATAAGTAATTTATTGATGATAGACAGGAGAACTCACATCATCTGTGGAGAAAATAAAGATACAAGAAAAAGAAAAAGAAAAACATTCTTCATAATCAGAAACATAAATGTATGAAGAAGAAACAGATGATGGACCATCCATCAATGAGGTAAATAATGAAGGAAACAATTCATTTCCTAAAGATTAGAGGTTCATGCATGATCATCTTAAGAACCAAATAATTGGTGATATTTATGATATACTGAGAACTAGATCCTCATATGATCAAATATGTGGTACTCTTGCTTTCATTTCTCAATTAGAGCCAACTTGCATAGATTAAGCTTTCAAAAAACAACCGGATTATAGCTATGCAAGAAGAATTAGACTAATTAAACATAATGATATGTAGATGCTTGTTCCAAGGCCTAACTATCAATCTGTTATAGGAACTAAGTGGTTCTTTAGGAACAAACTAGATGAATCTGGTATAGTATTAAGAAATAAAGTAAGATTGGTAGCAAAAGGGTATTGCCTAGAGGAATGAATAAACTTTGAAGAATCATATGCTCCTATTGCCAAAATTGATGCTATTAGAATATTCTAGCTTTTGCATCTTTCATGAATTTCAAATATTATCAAATGGATGTCAAAAGTGCATTTTTAAATGGTTTCATTAATAAAGAAGTTTATGTAAAACAACCTCTTAGGTTTGAAGATCCTTATGATCCAAATCATGTTTTCAAACTCAAGAAAGCTCTCTATGGATTAAACAAGCTCCTAGATCATGGTATGAGAGACTAAGTACATTTAAAATAGAAAAAGGATTTACTAGAGGTAAAGTAGATATCACACTCTTTATTAAGCATGATAAAAAGGATATATTCATTGTTCAAATCTATATAGATGATATTGTATTTAGTGCTACTAGTGATAAATTATGTCAAGATTTCTCTAAAGTAATGTAGGGAGAATTTGAGGTGAGTTTAATGGGTCAGATGAACTTCTTTTTGAGACTTCAAGTAAAGCAGATGAAGGAAGGAATTTTCATCCATCAAGCCAAGTATACACTAAAGAGCTACTCAAGAAATTCGATTTAGAAGAAGGAAAGCCACTGACACACATAACACCTCAGGTGTTAAAAAGTAAGAAAATTTAGAAAAGTTTTCTTAATTTGGCATTTGGGGACCATGTGTATATGAATTTATTAAGTGTGAAAGGAGTTGTTATGAAATTAATATGCAAGGGTGATTAAATGAGATAAGTATAGGGGATTTATTATGTTTTTTCATCTCATATATATATATATGGAGAAATTATGGTATAAATGCATGATAAAATAAGATTTAGAAAGAGGAGATTAAGTGTTAAAATAGAGGAGCGGGGAATTTAGGGCCGCGGTGCCATTTTGTGAGGCAGGGCGGAGGCTGGCGACAATGTATTTTGGCACCATGGCACAAAAAAATGGGGCCATGGCGCCATTGTGCAAGGAAGGCCATCCAAGTAGTAGCAAGAACTAGCATTGTGGTGCCAAATTTCTAAGTTGCGAAGCAGGTTTAGTAGAGTATGGGAAAAACCCAACTTTTTAAGTTGTTTTAGCCTTTTCAAACCATTTTTCTTCTTCCCCTTTTGCTTCCGTGTCCTAGCTTGAAAAAGTCATCCTAATATGCTCTAATTTTGCATCATTTTCATGAGAAAATCATTGAGATTATGTATAAGAGTAAGGATTCTAGCCTCTACGCCTAATTTTTATCATTTTGGACAATAGGAAAAGGTGGAAAGATGAGTTTTGAAGATCTTGGAAGATTTGAGTGGGATTCTTGCCTAGGGATTGCAGCCATGTCCAAATTTGGAGGTAACATGCTTTTCCCTATTCGATTTTATAATTTTTCATTGCAAGAGTTTATACCAAATTTTTGAATAGGAGTTTTAGAGGAAAATGATGGATGTTTAATGTTGAATTCATGGGGAAAACAAGTGAAACATGCCTTGTGATGATTTTGGAATGATTTAGACTTGGAAAATCATGATTTTGCATTAAACCATCCGTCAACAGTACCGTTATGAGTAAAATTGATATGAAATTGTGTAAATTGATAAAGGGATTTGATTAATAACTTGATTACAATGGTTGTGGCATGATTTGGAGTTGATTAAATACGATTATGCATGATGTCTTACTATGAATAGTCACTCATGAATAGTAAATATGGGGGTTTTGCATAAAAATATAATTATGCTTCATTTAATTGAGTTATAAGCATGATTAACATGATATTAAGGTAAATTTGATGTTGAAAATGCTTTGAACTCATAATGCATACTTGGTAGTGAAAACCCCTAGTCTCATGTTAGAGAACAACTTGAAATTAATGGATGCCTATGAGGCATTGAATTACTTGTCTTTTGTGAGTTGTCAAGATTTACATACATGAGGATGGGTATGGATTTCTTGGTCACTCATGTTGAATCATTATGTAACTTGCATGATGAAATGTTTTTATGAGAAAGGCTATATGAGTAACTAGGCATAAAGTAGCCTAAGATTGATTATGAAATGGGTATTAATATAATGTATGGAATACATAACTTATGTGCCTTAGGAAATAATTAACAATGAATAAAGATTTGATAACCTCCTTTGATTGGAAATGTGTAAAAGGAGCAAGTATTTGGCTTGATATACATTAGTGAAATTGTCTTATAAATGGATGAGATTATTAATCTATACAAGATCATCTGAGAAAGATAAAAAGTCATGGAGCTTAAGGAGTGTATGATGATTCATCAGTAGATAAGTAGGCACCTCTTCCAATTAAATATAATAATGAATGGAGATAATAGATATCTCATACTCTGTACGACCATGTGTGCATGGGTGGGGATAGTAGATATCCCATGTATCGATTATATATATGTTGATTATGAAATAGAATCATGTGTAAGTATATTACACAATATAAAACATGCTTAACTAGGGATAAATGGTATTCCCTAATTATATTATATCTGAATATGTATAAATGAGTAATGAATATGTAGATGAAGAGAATGTAAGTATTCCTTGATATGTGTATGGATGAGGATGGTGAATATCCCACAAACAGATCATTATGACATTATGTAATGTTAAGGGAAATGAATTCCCTAAATGTATGCATGGATTATTTTATGCCTTGTATGGCATGATTATAAAATATTATGCCCGAATGGCACTATGATGACATGAAGTGCCTATATGGCACTGTTATGGTATGAGACGGCCAAAATGGCCTAGACTTGTCATGTTATACCTAGACGATACTGTTATGATATTATATGCCTGAATGGCATAGAATGTATAATAGGAAGAAGGATTTAGTCCTCCTAAGACCAGTGCATTATTATGTGTGTATTTACAACTGCTACTTTTGGATTAATATTGTTATTTATATGCATACTTACTGAGTTTGCTCGGACTTATGCCTTCTTATTCTAATGTTTTTAGTGAACAGGTTAAGCAAAGGAGCTCGAAGATGATGGTTTTTATTATGTTCTATATAAATTTCAAATTGAAAATTCTTATGATGTATATGTATTTAGTAAAAATTGTATTAATTTAACTAGTTATTGATGTATTCTAGGTATATATGAAAGAGTAATGTATTGGCATTTCATAATGGTATGGTGAATGGATTGGTGTTCTTCTAGCTTGTCTACCATCACGGTGCGATTCAAGTTCTGGGCAGATGTGGGTAAGTTGGGTAGTGTAATGGTTTAAGTTGTTATTTTATAATTATTTTATAAATTCTAATTAAATATGCTTAATAAATGCATGTACAGGTTTAAAACCCTTAAAATACATGGTAGACTCTACCAAAATTTTGGCAAAAAGTTTTCTTAGGAATAGGGAAATGGTAAGTAGATGGTGAAATACATAGGCCCCAGGGTGGAGTGTGACAGCACACCAATGAGCACCTCTATTAAAATGGATAAGGATGAAAAAGGTAAATCTATCTATCAAAAACTCTATAGAAGCATGATAGGACCTCTTTTATATTTAACAGCAAGTAGGCTAAATATTATGTTCAGTGTATG
Source organism: Pouteria campechiana (assembly GCA_036873735.1). NCBI lineage: Eukaryota > Viridiplantae > Streptophyta > Magnoliopsida > Ericales > Sapotaceae > Pouteria > Pouteria campechiana. Next base: position 45,462 of record JAYJMB010010708.1, read on the forward strand.
CATGTGTGCATGATTCCAATCAGATCCTAAAGAATCTTATCTAGTTGCTGTTAAGAGAATCTTTAGATACCTCTAGACACACTAAATCTTGGTTTATTGTATCCAAAAGGATCAAAATTTGAATTAATTGGGTACTCTGATGCAAAATTTGTAGGATATAAGGTAGATAGGAAGAGTACCTCAGGAGCTTGTTAGTTTCTTCGAAGCATGATCATATCATGATTCTCCAAAGATAAAACATCTATTACTTTATCAACTGCTGAGGCTGAATATGTAGCTTTAGGTAGTTGTTACGCACTAATTTTATGGATAAAACAACAATTGAGTGACTTTTGTTTAAAATGCGTTGATACTCATATTAGATGTGATAACAATAGTACCATAAATTTGATAAAGAATCTAGTATTGTATTCTAGAACTAAACACATAGAAGTCAAATATCACTTTATTAGAGATCATGTAAAAAATTACAATATTTGCTTGGAATGTATACCAACTGAAAATCTGTTAGCGGATACTTTTACAAAGCCACTTCCAGAGGACAAATTTTGCAAAATTAGTAGAAAACTTGGTATACTAGATCAATATGCATAAATTGCATACTAAATAACTTAATTATTTAATAATGTTAATGATTATATGATTATGATGCCAAGATCATTCATGAATGTTAAAATTCCAACATTTAGAATGCTTCAGAAGTAATTCAAAAACTTTGATAGAGTTTTAGAACAATTTTACACTATTAAATAATCTCTGTAAAACACCATCAGAAGTTCTGAAACATTTTCTCAAAACCTCTAATGCACACGCTTAATTGCCTCAGAATCTCTGATTCATAACCTTATTTCTAAAGTCATTTTGTGCATTGTGAAATGTCTTTAGAACTTCTAAGGTTATAACACAAACGTTCTGACAACCCTTCATAACGACATCCGAATCTCTAAAACTATATATTAGAGACTCCAATTCTTATAAAACCTTCGCATCAGAAATTTTGCGCATTTATTTCCAATCTTTGAGCTCATCCTCAGAATTGATGATTCAAATTCTTGCTTCGTCTACATACTCTCTCTTCCAAAAACATCCTCATTTCACTTCCTCTTCAAAAATCTCTTTTCTCAAAATTTCTACAAACCCCTCTCTTTCAAAGCCTTAAGCCAAAAATCCTCCAAAAATCCATCTACTTCAAATGGATAGAATAAAGAGGGCAAGCAAACAAGCAGAAATCTCATCTACAAATTCTGAGATAAGAAGAAGAGAAAGTTTAGCAGAAGAAACTCTAAGGAAGAAAAGGGGAACAAAAGATTACTTCTTAAAGGTAAACTTCAACAATAAGAAATCTGATTGCAATAAATATGTTAAAAGATTTTGAAAATAGAAAAGCTATGAAAGGAAGAGTCTTTGATTTTGAAGCATTTAGAGAAAATGACTTGAATTTAGAAGTGACCAATTGAATAAAGTTCCAAGGATAGGAAAGTTTTATGAGCTATAAAGATAAATGTTACAATAGAATAGTTCAAGCCCTAGTTACTAATTTCAGCTATAATACTAGAAAATTGTGGATTGGTAAGACAGAAAAAGATCTATCTCTAGACAGCATAAGAGATACATTCAGCATTTCTAAGATAGAAAACAAGAGATCGAATGGCCATCAGAGAGAGCTAAGATATTTTTAGATATGGCTGAAGTAGAAATTAAGGAGAAAATAAATTACTTACATGTCAGCCATTTAAATCTAGATCTTAAACTAGCTCATATGCTAATCTTCAATAACATATATCCGAAGTCAAGAGGAACAGATCAGATTTTTGAAAAGAAAGCCAAAATTTTTGAGATTTATGAAAGATAAGAAGAAGGTAGATTTTGCTCAGATCATGGCTGATTAGTTGTACTTTGTTAAGAAATCTGCAAGTATCATCTTCTCTATGGGATAGTTAAGAGAAAATTTCTCAAGATAGCCAATGTTGATCGTTCCAAAGAAAATGGAGCAGAGTTCATGGAATGAAAAGTAATAAACAGAGATACATTAAAGAGAATAGGCTTCATACCAACTCCACAAGGTTGGGTGTCTTAGAAGCCAAGAAAGGAAGAGTAGATAAATAAAACTAGGGTTTAAAAAGAAAGAAGAGAAAGGCAAGAAACTATGGAAGAGGCTACAAACATAAGAGAAGAAGCCACAGGAAGAAATGAAGAAGAGATAGAACAAGAAGATAGAGAGGAAAGTATAGCAGCAATACCATTCAGAACAACCCAAGCTCAACAATATTCATCTATACCTCAATCTCATCAACCCACCTATTCAATGCCACAAAAATTGATACCATTCTTTTAGCTCATCTACTACCCATCCATATAAGGTTAACTAACCTTGAAACCCAAACCTCAAATCTCAACCTAAAGATAGATTCAATTTGGCAATCACTGATTCACAAGCTAGATGCATTAAGCACTCAAATTAAAGTAGTCAAAACCTAATATTCACCATCCTACTCATTCTCTCACCAACCACTTCACAAGTCTCTTTCACCCATTTACTCCCCTATACTCATCTCCCACTTCACACTCATTCACTCTAGCTCCAAAAGCTATCGAACCTGAGGCTGAACCCTTTGAGCTATTCTTCCAACCCTGCCTCAGACACAACCTTCTTCAATTTGTGCAAAATTTCTACCCATTGAGCCCTACCCATTCTTCCAAAAGATTATGTTTTAAATTCTTGTAGAACTCTTATTAGGTATCAAAGACCCTTCTCTAGGATAAACTTTATTCCTCCAAGACCACAAGAATATCTCGATTAGTCTAATTCTTAGGATTCACAGGATATGCCAACCAGATATGATAGATTCTATCCACTAAACCCTAGGACAACCCCAAAACCTCCTCCTAAGAAAGTACAAGATAATTCTGTTGTGAGAATCTATCATCCCATTAGAACAACATATTCTGAATTCAAGGCAAGATCAAAAATGAATATTGCCATCTCTAACATGTTCCTATCCCACAACCTCAATATCTCTCCTAAAGAACTACCTTTCCCACAACTTACTGACCCTGTTACCCTTTCTAGAATCCAACTTCTTCCTGATCCTCCTCTCACTCCTAAAGGACATGACATTCAAATTCCACACATTGAGTCATTCCTAGATGAGTATACACAAAAACTTCTTCAATAACTTTGTCAATCTAGGCCACCTAGAACAATCTTTCCATCTCCCTTAGGTCCTCATAATCACATTTTTTTAACTAAGGAAGAATATTGTTCTCCCAAGCCAATCTGCAAGCTATTGCTGATAATGTTTCACTTTCTTATCCACAACTTGCTGATTCATCAATCCAAAACAAAATTAGGGTGTGCTTTTCCAAACCAACCCCCCCCCCCCACCTAAACCAACTTCACCCTCTCCAAAAACATCTAGAAAACCACCTTCTATTCCCAAACCTCCAAAATTCCAATCAAAAACCAAAACGTGATTCAGAATTTCACCTCCAAAAATTCATAAAAGGC
>JAYJMB010010719.1:0-24180 GCA_036873735.1 Pouteria campechiana
CAATCAAGCAACTCCAAGAAATCACTAAAAGCCAGAGTAACCAGCATCCCAAGAAACAACTTGAAGCAAGAGTAATTGAGTCGACTGTGTTTAATTATAATGCAAACATTTGCAATAGAGAATCTCTCTTATTTACTATTAAAATAGAAGGATGAAGGAATCCTGTCTTTCACACAGCTTTAGAAAAGGTAAAATATAAAACAAAATAAAATGCATATTAGCACGTATGCAAAACGACTATTTATCTTGTATCTGGGTATTAATCTAGACGCATGCGTTCATGCAGCAAATCCATCAACTTTGTTTCGGAGGAACTTTCATCCAATGACACCAACGGTGAGCACAAAAATGCCGCGTTCCGGGTTGCTCGGGTAGCCCCATAATTCTATCTCCTCGTTCTCATTGTTGTCGATGATGCTGTCAATTAAATCTCCACTGAAGACATATCCACGGCCGCCTTCTTTCCTGAGTTCCAAACTGTGATTCTCTGCCTCCTCCTCTGCGTTCCTATAGTAGACATCCACTTCCACAGATTCTCCGCCTTCTGAAGGAAGAGACTCCAGAAAATGTTCGATGTCTCCACCTACCGCGAATTCACTTACATTTCCCGTACAGATGAACTGTGGCCGCTCACTCAAATCAGTTTCCCTGCGCAATGAGCGCAGAAAATGATGGAATTCTTGACGATGAGGAAATGGCATGAACAACGCCATGATTTTTCTTAAAAATGTGTGTTTTTGAGGTGTTGGGTGGGAAGACACCTTAGCGTCGGTGCTCTAATTTCATGCACGCATTAATTGAATTTATAGCGTGCTAAATACCATCACATTTGAACTTCCATAACCCATCCACTGATGTAATTCCAGTAGGAGTGGACGCAAGGTTTCACGAAGCTGATAGGTCTGTGATTAACTATACGAGCCTTCAGGTCGAGTTTCTGATGATATAACAATAAGTTTTCCATTCATGTAATACCAATACGTTCGCACATAATATAACAAACTTCTATTAATCATATATAGGTTCGTGACTGTACATTTCCAAGTTTCGTTTCTTACGACTTGGGCGATGAGATTTCCGTTGGTGACTGTACATTTTCAGGTTAGGTTTCTAATGACATGGCAATGAGATTTCCTTTGATGTGTGCACTTAAACTTCATAAATAAGATGGGTTAGTGAATACGAATTGCTGTGGTATCCGTGTTGAGATGAACGGAGACTTTCTTCAAAGCTCGTCCTCCGAAGAACTGACTTTATATTAGCAGAATAATGATACAACCGCCTAGGTTTCTAAAAACCTGCAATTCTCCCTCGGGTGTATTTGGTGTGAAGGAGAAGAGATGGAAAAGAGAAAGAAAAATAAAAGAGATGAAAAAATATAGATGACGATGTCTATAATAATAAAGTAAATATAGATAAAATAGGATGGCCTTTTTGGAAAAAAAGATAGATAATAATGAGAAAAGAAAGATTAGTTATGAGTAATTAAATATTCTATCAATTTGGAAAAAAGAGGGAAATAGTTTTTGTCCATTTTTTTCTTTTATAGTTTTTATTCTTTTACATCGCACCAAACACACTCTAGAGGTATTTTTCTAGATAGGAGACGTAGGATATGAAAGAAATCTCACACAACCCACAAGCTAATAGCTGTTAGTGCATCCACTGTTAGATTATGAGCAAATGGATTCTTCTCTCTGTCTTTTACTCTCTAACTATGATTCTTCTTTTCTTTAGTAAAGCCTTAATTGGTAGAACTTCTCGTTTTACTTTATTTTTAACCACATTCATTAATCTGAGTATTGATTACATTACTAATTTACTCATAATTGTTAAAAATTGATCACATGAAAATGTTTTCACAATAATGGTGGTGAAAATATGTCATTTTTACGTTAGAAAATGATTTTTAAAATCTAACCCATCAATGATATTTAGCATTAAGTATTTAGCTAAGATATAGGAAATTATATTGTTTGCTAGCTTAAGTGGACCACTATCAGTTAAATAATTTTAATGAATATGTATTAACTCTCAAATGAGATAACTTTAGGACCAATTTAAGTCTCCAAATGAGATTTTTTATATAGATTTCAAAATTCATGTTATTTTAATGAAAAATGAAGCATTTTCTCCAAAGCATTATCTAATATAAAATCTTTTAAAGTAGATAATTTTTAGGAAAATATTTTTGTCTGTGACTGCATATTTTCTCTCTAAACATTGCAAGGAATTTTACATGAAGTTCAAAAATTATCAGCATTTCAGCAGTTTTTTTTTTATTTAAATGAGTACATTGTAAAGGGCTATTTCCCACCGTGACTTCGGCCCTGTTTGGCCGTGCGTTATGGGAACTTAAAGATAAAGCACTTTGCATTTTCTAAAGACTCATTCGGCCGGGCATTTAAAACCACTTCGGAGAAGCAGCATGTAGTATGGTAGAGCCAATGGTCTTTCTCGAACAATGTAATCATTCATACTCAATGGGGAACCTAACTTTGTTAGATTGCCAACTATCTAATTTCTGGTTGTTTGGTAGAGAGACATCAAGATCTGTTACCAGGGGATTGAAAATTACATTCGTTTTTATCTTCAGACTACTCTTTGAGGTACCTAGATAGGTTAAAATTTGGATGAAAATGGACCTCCAATGTTGGGGGGGATGCATCCGACCATAGAAATATCTTAACTAATAATTAAATAAAACTAATTGACTTTTAAATCTAATATCTGTCGACATTAACTTCCACTTAGATCTAACACCTGTCATCAATTTTTTTTGAAGTCAAACAGAGATTAAAAGCTGTAGGAAGAATGCATTTATCAGAGTAAAATGTCACAGGAGAATGGAAGAAGGCCCAAAAAGGATGGGTAGCTTTCATTGGGCCAATCCGATATCATGGGCTGGGTTGCACTCCATGCATCGAATCAGCTTGGTTGCTTTGGTACTGCACATGGATGCTTGTTTCAATTAACATTATTCAAACTCAAGCTTAAAATAAATATAATGAAATAATTATATTTTCAAATTTTAAATTGAGCATTAGGCTAAGCTTATCAAGCCTGTTTCCAAGCAAGTTAAAATTATATCAATATATTAGAACTTATCAAAATCTAATTATTAAATATGTTGGTCCTATTATATATAACTAGATGTTGAACTAATTATTAAGTTGAATGAAAGACTAAGGTTTTTTTTTTTAATTTTTTTTATTAAGCTGGGTTGACAACAAGGTTACTTAAAGGATTGAGTTGGTGAGTTGGACAATCCTTAATATACCATTAGCCTATTTAGTAATTCGAGTTGTCTTCAACAAGTCTTCAATCCATCTCTAACCCAATTTCCATGTTGAACCCACATTAAACGGGACCTTACCCAGATGCACCCCTACTTGATCGGCTTATGCACCCGCACTTGATCGGCTTATGTTTTGTTTTAACAATTTCAAGGATCAAACAAAAGATCTCATGGAGTTGACTCGGTTAACACATCACACGCGCCCGTATCAACGTAATGAAAATAAGCTCTGAGTCATCCACGATGATCAGTTATTTCAGAAATAAATAAATAAATAAAGTTATCAGCTCTTCCTCCCATTGTTAATTATCAAAACCCCACCAGATCAGATGGATCCCACCATGAATGGCCTTTGACCGGTTTGGGTCTACTTTGGTTTGAATATAAATAATATTTAAGAATATAAGAAGCAGACATAAAGATATATTGATACAGTAAAATTCTGAAAAATTCAGATCCATGCAAAAGTTTTATTTGCAAAAAGCATATGCTAGGGGATACATACATAGTAAATTCGAGCTTAGAATTGAGTTTTACTAAACCCTAATGCTATTTAAAGTTAGGTTGGGTTAAGAGGTTTTTTTTTTTGGTGGGTTTCAGGTTAAATTCGACTCAAGTTGCACCCCATAAAAGATTTTAATGGTTTGCAGAGCTTAATTGTTTAATTTAAGGTTATTTTATATGTATATAAATTTACATGTTATTAGTGAAATAAATAATGGACAAAGTAATGTGGTTTAATTATGAAAGATAATTTTATTTAAAATGAGATCAAGAGGCCAAGGTAGGTTTGTAAACTTGAAACTTATATTATTTCTGAATTTTTAAAAAATATTTTGAACCAATATTTTACCAATTTAACCTTTGATTTAATTTCAAAAGCATTGCTTCCGCCAATCATCTTTGCAACTTAAAAAGTAAAGCCCTGAGGGATTTGTTTCTTGATTTTATAGATTCATATTTTATTCTCCCTTTCTTTGATCTACTAAATGTAGAGGGTGCAATGATTCGGTTCATATTTATATTTTAAGACTACAAGTGAATTTATGGCATTTCCATGTGTAGTAATTAGGTAGCAGGCTCGATTGTTAACTTGTATAGCTTATATTCAATAGTAATTGGCTTAGCTCAAAGGTGAAAATTTTTGCACTTGATAGACTCATCGGGTTAGCATAGTGTTCGGATGGCAAACATACATGCATGCGGATGTATGCCATTTCCCACCGTGACTTCAACCCATGCGGACCATGTAGTATGGTAAAACCAATGGTCTTTCTCGAACAACATAATCATCCATACTCAATGAGGAACCTAACTTTGTGAGATAACCATCCATCTAATTTCTGGTTGTTTGGTAGAGAGATATCAAGATGCGTTACCAAGGCATTGATAATTACATTCATTTTTATGTTTCAGACTACTCGTTGAGGTATGTAGGTAAGTTAAATTTTGGATGAAAATGGACCATCTAATGCGCGGGATGCATCCGACCATAAAAATATCTTAACTAATTAAATAAAACTAATTGATTTTGAAATCAAATATCTGCCAACATCAACTGCCTTCTAGATCTAACACCTGTCATCGATTTTTTCAATAGCTGATCTTATGATTAGAAGTCAAAAAGAGTGAAAGCTGTAGGAAGAATGCATTCATCAGAGTGGAATGTCATAGGAGAATAGAAGAAGGCCCAAAAAATATGGGCAACTTTCATTGGGCCCATCCAATATCATGGGCTCGGTTGCACTCCAAGTATTGAATCAGCTTGGTTGCTTTGGTACTCATCATGGATGCTTGTTTCAAGTAACATTATTCAAACTCAAGCTTAAAATAAATATAATAAAATAATTATATGTTCAAATTTTAAATTGAGCATTAGGCTAAGCTTATCAAGAATATTTTAGCAATCAAACCAAGATTAGGTCGAGCTTTGAATGTGTTATTAAGCTTTTAAGCCAAGCTAAGATGAAGCTCAACTAAAGCTCACCTTGATTCAGCTCCTTTCAATTCCATCATATATATATAATGGAAAATCAGGTTAATTAATTCGTTGAGCAGTCATGCATACTAAATATTTGTATTGAAGAGCATTATCGAATTTCTTTTTAATTGTTACCTCTAGCTTGTTATATTATTTCTTATACTAATTTCTATATTTCACATCGTCCTCCTCTTTTCTTCCTTTCAAAAGTTGTGTCTCTTTCTCCTCGAGTACCAATTAGTGGAGTGAAATGGATCAATTGTTTAAGGCTCCAATGCGGTTTGTTGTTGTAGGCTTGAAAATGTAGCCGACAAAAACAAGTCTCGGCCCATTGAGATTTTGAACCAGCATAAAGCTTCTTTCAAGAAATTTCCCAGAAAGCTTGACTAAAAATAACATTGTGGGGTTTTGTTTGTAATGGATTTGCTGGAAAGAATGGAAGAAAAATTGATTTCAATAACATACAAATAATATCTGTCATAAAGTACATAAAATTAAAATAAATAAGAGATGATCATTGAAAACATAAATAATAATTAAAAATAAAGTAAAATTATTATAAAAAAAATACACGTTAAATCAACCCTTGTATGAATGGGATTCAAATCCATTCCAAGATGAGCGGAAAAAGGTACTTGCTTTCGACCACCACTTTTCTTATTTGATGTGAAATGAGAGGCAGAGATGATAGGATCATTGCATGCCTGATTCATTGTTAGATCAAGGCACGAGAAATTTCTCTTAGATCAAAGGGTCGTTTCACTGCAGATGATAGATTGCCTGTCATCTCATGCCTCGTTCAGATCAACGGAAGAAGGATCCAGTAATTAGCCCAGAAACCAAGTCCAAATCGCTTCAGATTTCAAAGCCCAATGATCACATCAAAGCCACAAACGCAAGGGCAACTAATCAATCAAGGCCTAAATTATTTCTAATTTAGAAAAATTTAAAGTCGAGCCAGATTGGATTAGGCTGCCAACCTCTCAACTCAACTCAATCCAAATTACAAATCAAGTCGAGTTGATACCACCCCCGCTGGGAGGAAAAAAAACAAAACAAAACAGTGTTTTATTCTTAGATGGCGGCATCTTTTTGTTTTCGTCCAAAACTGCTAAGGCACCTGAGCAGAGAAGTCGGCACGTAGACTGCCGCATCCATGGCCACAGGAAGCCATAATCATTGCTGTCCCTTCCTGTTCCTGGACCAGTTGCCTGCGCCTGCAAATCTTATCCTGTAGCTTGTCGTACAAGCACCACTTCCCGCCTTCCACCTGCTAGAACACAAACACCCGTCATAATTCACCACCCAATAGGAATTTTTCATGTGGTGCTCCGGCTTGGCAAAGTGATCCAGTTGATCACTTCAAGTCCATTACAAACACATATATAAAGTGGAAATGCTGGTTTAGATTTCATCAAATCACTTTGATAGGGCCCCAACGGAGCATTTCAACTTGTCATTTTGGTAGAACCGTTTTCAGTGAATCATTCCTTATATATATGGGGAACAATTTAATAATTATATAGGGAATACTTTAATAATTTATATAATTATATAGTTTGCACATATGAACAACCTATATAATTATAATTATACGTATTTAAAGTAAATTTGTATAATTGTAGATTTTATACACAAAATTATACACGTTAACCACACATATGTATAATTATTTATAATTATAAAAAATCTTTACACATTTTTGTGATAGCAAGTACATCAATCTATTAATTATAGTTGGGTCACATGATTTTAGTTAAATAATATATATAGGGAAGTGGTTAAAAACAATCAGTTGCTAGTATGCCTAAGAGCAACCACACGATCCAACTGTTCATTTTAGGTGGAGAAAATCGAAGTCATTCATTCAAAACAACCAATCTATGTACCTATTGCCGTGCGAAATGTCTCATTCTTCTTTGTTTTCATCCCATGTGAAACAAAAAGAGTAGGAGTTTGGATTTTAGGGGGATTTTAGGGGGGGAGCTTCATCAAGAAAGAAGAAAGGAGTTGGAGTCGATTTCAACCTAGAGCTTCGTTGATTTCACCCATCTCTCGTCCGTCTCTTCCTCTCTCCCATCTCTCCACCTAGATTTCAGCATCTCTCATAGCTAGACCTCTCGGATCTTAGTGCCTCTCACAACCCCCAATTTGTTTCCTTCCAGCTCCTTCTCCACAACCCTCAATTCCCAAAAGACAAACAAGTTATCCTGCTACAACAACCTCTATAAGCAATGGCCTGGGGCAGTGGCAGGGGTATTTCTTTCTAGCCATCTTTACACACCTACTTTCATCTGACTCTTCTCTGTGAGATTCAAGTCGCTCAATAAATCTGACTCCTTGGCGTCAGAGTTGGTGAAGGCACCTAGAGAATTCAACTACAAGGAGATGAAATCGACAATGAGGGGTTTTGATCCTTCGAGAATCATCGACCATGGAGCTTTAGGGACTATCTATAAGGGCATAATTACGGAGAATGGAGTGATAGTCGCCGTGAAGTGGTGCAGCCACAGTGCCAGGCAAGGAAAGAAGGAATTCAATTCCAAGAATTATGGGTTCGAAGAGAGGGGGAGGAAGAAGAAGAATTAAAGGGGTTAATGGTTTTGATGTTGTTGTATTTTAATTATGTTCAATTAACACTTGGGCTGTCGACTTGGACAACCTGATCAATTCAATTACTTGTGCATTGTGTTTGATTTAACTTGGGCTATATTGTTTGCCCTATTACTTGTGCATTTAATTAACACTTTCTGTTGGTAATATATTGGGTTCTATATCTTCCTTGCCAGAATTTGAAATCTTGGCACTTAAATTCTTATCACTGGTACTTCTTGTGTGTTTTAGGATTTCTAGCAACATTTGCAAAGTTGTTCCCAGTGATGAAGGTGTATAAATATGGCTTCCACATTTTTCTTCTGACATTCTGTATGGCTATGGTGTCTGGTTATCGCACAAATGAGTTTATGAAGACAACAGTAACTCGGCACTTGCTTATAGTTATTGGTGTTGTTGTATCTTTGGGTGTAAATGTGCACTATCCTATTTTCGGGGTTGCCACTACCTTGCTTTGTTATTTTTTAATAGAACATTTATGTTATCTTTGAATTTTAGAGGAAAATTATGCCACAAACAGGTGGAAGTACTTCATGTCCTTCCAATTACTTCAGTTAAAAGATAAGATTCTTGATGTTTTCCTTTTTAATCCTTCATCAAAGAGTGAAACACATGAGAGAGAGAGAGAGATGTGAGTTGAATTACATAAAGGTGAAATCATTTGTAGCAGGCTATTATCATAGTGAAACTTCTACTATCAAAGGCAGTAATTAAGGAAGTAACAACGAACAACCAAAATCGAAGAAGAAAAAGAAGAAGGATCAATAAGCATTGGCACTTTAACAAGGAAATGCTCAGTAATCATTAACAGCCTTAGTGCCTGACATTTTCAACTTTAGGAGATGCCCAACACTAGTTAGTGACACAAGAACTTGTTAAACACATTTCCATCTAATGAGCACCTTCTTCCTCACAAAATTTTGTGTATTCTTTTCAACCTAGCAAGCTTTCCAATTTCGACGGGTCACTTGGTTGCACCTTAATCATCCATCCCTTCTCATATGGGCTTGAATTCATCTGAAAGAAGGTGAAATAAGATACCAAGATAAATCCTCAGGTAGAACAAAAATCCTAGATTCAATCGAAATTGAATGAAATGGAGTGTGGGAAGAGAGGTTAATGTTTTGCTTCTTGATTTTTCAACATTTTTCACTGTCAAATGTTGATTCATAGTTTCAATGTTTCCTCAGATAATATTTGTATTCCTCAAACAGTATTTGTATTCTCACTAAATCAAATTATGAAAATTAGTTTTGCTAGAGAGGAAAAAGAGAACAATGTTTATTGCGGATTGAGGAACCTGAACAAGATTTTAAAGGCTCAACCCCGCCCCTTGATAAATTTTTGCAATAAAAATAACAAGTCTATATTACTTTTGATAATTTTGTCTCTGCAATGAATGCAATAATTTAAGCATTACCTTAGGTTCTTCTGATCAATTCTAGTTGTTGAGCAATAGTGGATTTTCTTCTATATCTTTCTGTAGGCTCCTCACAAAGTTGTTCCACCAAGTGCATCAGAAAGCATCTCTACTATTTGCAGGTACAAAGCTTACATTCCCAAAGGACTTTTGATAGCAGGTACACCCATTCAGACAGTTTTATATCATGATGAGACTAGAAAGATCAACTTTCAGGAAATGTTATCTTGACAAAATAAAATCTCAAGATGCCAATTTACACAATTTTATATCATGATGGGAGTAAAAATTTCAACTTTCAGGAAATATCATTTTGACTTTTCACACAATAAAAGTTAGGATGTTTGGCATTAGAGTTTTTCACACAATAAAAATCAAGATGCTAGCTATTTTTGTTTGTTGTTGCGCCTTCTTGTTATCTCTTTAGTTTAAATAAAAATTTGATCATCTTTCAAACTCAGCAAAGCAACAAGAATGAAAAATCTGTATGCATTTCAACAATATACCCTAGAATCCTATAAGATTTAGATGCTTTTCTTTCTTCTTTTCCCTTAGTTTTTTAAAGGATCTATAAGTCTACTTTAGATACTTTTCTCCAATAGATAAACAATTTATAATAGCATTTTTTACATAAATAATTATAATCATAGTTATTAGCAAAACCTTAGCCCCAACAAACCCATGAAATGAAATGTCTTTACCATTCCAAATACTAGAAACAACAAATCAAACTTATAATATCACTTAAGCATCTATATTTGTGAAATGACCAGTCTGCAATAAATGGAGTTTTTTCATGTATAATCACGAGGAATTTGGCAAGCAGAGTTTAAAAGTCCAGGCCTAATCTCTTGTCCTCTTTCTTATTCTCTTTTTAAATGAATTCAAGGAATAATAAAGAAATACTTTCTAATAGAACACATGGAAATCTTGAGTTGGAAACCTTAGCATCAGTACCGCCTTGCCTAGAGATTTGACAAAAGACTTTTGAAAGTGAAAATTATTAGCAACTTTAAGAACTACGTGCCAACACTGTCATATGATCTTCATCTATATTTTGTGGTGTCCCTATCTGTGTAAGAGTTATAATTTACTCACTAACTCTCAAACAAATAAGAAGCCAAAAATTCATGTATAAGTAGATTGACTAATGTTCAATTATTTCAAGATGTTGTCCACCATGCAAAAGATAAATTACATAATACATTTAAACATAATAAAAATAATCAGACCACAGAATAACTTTACTACTAAGGATAATTCCTAAACCATCTCTTCAACTATAGCCAAGTTGTCCTTTAACATCATTATTTTTTATATAATTCTTCAATTACCACAGCATATGCAACATATTGAATAGGCTTATCTCTTTTAGTTAATATATTGACTCCTCCCTCTTGCTTCAAACTTGGATACTTTTGTCCTACTATCATGAAGTGATCAACCCAATTAAACAAGTTACAACCTCTACTTTTATCCTGAGGTTAAAAAAAATATGTTAGAACAATATTACTTATCACAAACCGAAACTATATATGAATATACATACAAAGTAATGAGGACATCGAAAAAAATGTCTCCTAGGATTTTCTTTAGTAGAAAATGTGAGCAAAATAACTTCCAACCTACAATAGCACTTTGGTCTTCCAAAGATAAAAATACTATATAAAAATATATTGCTACTGCCTCCACTATTCTCAACCACCACGTGAACAAAAATATAGCAATAATTAGGGACTTATATGAGAGAAGCATAAAACAAGAATGCATACTCAGTAATTTAGCTCGTCTTCCATGACCTTTCCCTCTACCCGATCCAATTCAAGTATCACTTTCTTTATTTCTTGGTAAGTTGTCAACTTTTAATGAAGAGCAAGTTCTCTTATCATGTCCTACTATAAACTTCCAACAACCATGACATAATCTTTCTACTTTTCTGAGTTGCTCAACCATTAACTTATATCTTTTACTTATACGCACCTTTATTTGAATAATATGTGGGTTAAAGATACCTATGAATTGAGACCCTTGTGTGGCTAATTGGTCACTTATAGCAACAACATGTGAAGAATTGTCCCCATCAAAGCTAATCACATTCGTGATGAAATTATCCCCATTGTACACTAGTTAAAGGCTAACCTTAAGCTCCCATGTACACTACACTTCCAAGGCGGTGGGATCTAGCTTTACAATGCATTCCCACTGTTAGATTTTTCAGCATGATCCGTCCATCTAATAACTAGAATTTCTTGTAGCTCACTCCCATCAAAAGATGGATTTTCCACTATATGCACAACCATATCTAATTTCCCATATGCTGCCAATAGCCTCTTACACCATCTTATCTCCAAATGTTAAAGCAAAGGAGATTCCAACTATCCATCCTAACAATATTTCTATCATATGGCTGTTGCTACCATGAATGGGATCCACATTCCCCCACATGTAATGACCAAACCTAAACATGGATACAAATTTCGTGTATTTCATGCATTCATCATCTATTAAGTCCTTTATTTACATTAACACACTAAATTAGTAAATAAGGATTAACTTAACCACAAACATAAATCTCACTTATATGGAATGATGACTACTAAGGAAATAGTGCAACTCCCTTTTTATTTTCTATAGGACCCTACACCAACTATAGTATCTCTTCCCTTTTGCTATTCTTTCTCTAAAAATCTATGTTGCAAAGGGAAAGAAAAGAAATCTCCTCCTCTTCCAAAAGATATAAGGGATCTTCAAAATGGGAAAGATTGAATTTTTCTTTGCTGAAAAGCCAATCCTTCTTATTATATTTCATCTAAACCAGTAAAGAAGATTTTATCTTTTCAATCTATGTTTATTCACTAGGTTATGGGCCTCACTGCCAAAAGCAAGAAGGACAAAAAGGAAATCATGGTCAATAAGTCAAAGACCTAATTCAAGTTAGATAGTTAATTCGATATGTCATTGATCAACAAATCAAAGGTCAAGGTTCCACATTCCACTTTGCATAAAAAAATCATATTTGATTTGAATTATTATAGTAATTTTTATGTGTACCATTAAGTTTTAATCAAATTACACTTAATATTACCTAACTTTGCTCTTTGAACACCTAATTTTACTCATCGTAGGCATATCCTTGAGGTTATAGGATGTTAAGTAAAGTTTGATCAGAACTCAGAACTCAGGAGCGCTTACAAAAATTAACCTACTAAAGAAGAAGACATTATGAACGGAAAGGTGACAAAAACATCGAATGTGACACAAATTTTTATTTTGACCAATCCATCATTTGTATACTATGGCCCACCTCATGAATGGACTTGCATATTCCCATGTTCACCACTTCGCACTATGAGTTGACCCAGCTGACACATAAATGGCCCAATCTATCACGTCTCGCATATTCCCTCGTTGAGCACTTGGCATTTATGGACATGAATGATATTATGTAAACGTATAAAGCTAGAACTCGATCTTTTAAACGAGGCCAACCTAAAGTGATCTAGATCATCGGTGTGTTGCAACGCAGAGATAAGCAACGCCCCAAAAAACCCATCTTCAAAATCATGGCCGTCCCCATGAAAAACAATTATTAGCTATGATCCATCCATCCACCAGATGATCAATGCTCTGGATCACCAAATCATGCGGCCCAAAAAGCACATGCATGCAAATCCCTGGATCTTCAATTCCTCCATTATTAATGTGTATCAGAGTAGGAGGGTATTTAAGTGCAAGTTGAAAGATAGGACCATATGTACAAAGATACAGCACGGCATTTGAAGTTTCTTGGATGCTTGGTATGTGGGCCACATGATGGAAGGACAAGAACAGCAAAATCACACTCAAAGCTGCATCCATCTCTTTCCAGCTCTTGATAGGGCACCTTTTTGCATGAAAATGAGTAAAGCTATATATTCCATCAAGATAGGAATTAGATTCCAATACCAGCTTTTACATCTGTGAATGCATGTTCTATTGCTTAGTAGGTGGCACGAGCCGTGCACGTGAAACAGGGATCATTAAAACCCATTTGCCTCATCTCTACATTTCTTAATTAAATTAAAAAATCAAGCTGCTTGAGTGATGCTGATCAATGGACGATCCTGATTCGCCATCCCTTGATTGAAGAGCAGTGGGGTCGCATGGATAGGAAATGTGAGGAGGGCTTGAACTGATTAAAAACATGCACGTGATTCTGATGATTTGATTATTTATTTGGGAATGTGGAAATTGGGAGATGGGTTGTTTTTGAGAATCTATGCCTTTCATATGCCACCAAAATCAACGGCTTGGATTGCAAGCCTCGCTCAAATCAAAGGGATTAACATTAGCAACAGCAGATGCACGTGCACTGCACACATGAGGTCGTCCGTTGGGGGGAGTGGAAGGATTGTCCAGATCTCCAGCTTTTTCTACAGTCGAGGAAGAACAGGATTTTAAAGGGTAGAATAGAATGGAATTTCTCTGTAGGCTGCCGTTAGCCACGTGGATAAATTATCAGATACAACTGCTGGCATTTCTTTCCTGCATCACATGCACGGAATGTGGAGCCACAGGAAAAGACGGTCCAAACCACGATGATCAGGCCTGCATGAAAATCAAGCCAACGCCGTTATCTCCATGTTAGATAAATCACAGATTAGATCCCCCTTTAGACCAAAATAGCGTATATTATATGGGCTGGCTGTCCAACCATCTCGATCGATTGAATTAGCTTGATTTTCAACCTGGATCGGAGACTGCGACTATGTGATCAACTTCTATAGCAGGTTAGACATTTCTCACCTATGATTAAAGGTTGATGGGAAAGAAGCCACATCATGCCATTGATTGATTTCAATCTATTTTAAGGGTGAGTTTGAATAGGCGTATTTTACAACACTGATTGTATTAGAAATGTGCATTTGAAATGAATTCTAACATACCAAAATAAAAAATGATGATAGCAAAATATATATATTATTAATTTTTATATATAAGTAATGCATAGTAAATGGATTAAATTTAACTTACAAATCATTGAAAGCCCTAAACAAACCATTTATATGAAAATTTTCATAAAAGCACTCACAGAGAATGAATTACCATTAAAACAATGCCCATGCTATCCTATTTTGAAGGTTTCTTTCTCCAAAATGGGAATTCTGGAATTTTCTCAATTCCTAGAGGCTTACGTCCAAAGGAATGCTTTGGATTTTCGACTGTTGTGGCAGAGGTTGGGGCAAGCTTGTTTGTGTATGATATTGAGGTGTTTTTGGAGTAAGCAAAAGGCGGACCACAAGATCGGTGTTGTTGGATTTGATGTGGACAGTCACAACAATGACGTCTGCATGTGGACCGCCCAAAAAAAGTTCCTCTAGCACGCACGGCAGCCCTGTAATGATGCCCGGCACGTAGATAAGATCAGAACCGTCCATTGGTATGTGCATGTCACTAGAAAGTAAGTGGGCTGTGTTAAAAGTTCACTCCCAAAAATTGACCGCGCCGTGGATAGATAAGCAAACGATTAACCTAGCTTTCTTAACTGGAAAGCAACGGTTCTTGTTCGATTTGGCTGGAGTTCATTGGCTGAGGACTAATAAATGGCTGAAACTGATAAGCTGATGAACCATTGAAGTCAATCAAAAATTATTTGATACTGCTTAAGCAAATTGCTTAAAAATATTTAGGTCGTATGCTGCTAAAACTAAAAATTAAAGAGAAATGCTTCAATGCAACCAGTTAAGTGGAGTCGCTCCATGCAATCTATTAATCTTTTTTGTAAAAATAATATTGGTATTATATCTAAATCATCTATAATGTTATTCAATATACATATATTTATTATGCTAAAAGATATATTGAGTGAAAATTTATGTATGCTAAAAAATAGTTGATAATGAAAACTACGTCATTAAAAGTTTTTCTTGAATAACATCAATCATAGAAACCTCCAATATAAATAATTTTAAAGATTCTAGATAAAACAGTAGTGATAAATATGATTGAAGGAGGTGGGCACAAAATGAATAGACTCCATGCAACTAGTTGCATTAAATCATTACCCAATATTAAAATACTGAACAAAAGGGGGAATTATTCCCATAAACCTTAAGCTAAACACTTAAATATTTTTCAAGAAAATATAATCAAGATATTTGTATGAATTAAAATAAATTATTTAAAAATAAGTTTTAAACTTACTAAAACATAACGAAAGTATTTACAATGCTATTTATATTTTTTATTTAAAATTCTATTTTATATTTCATTTTTTATGGTACATTTTCCACTCCATTCTTGTTGAAAGAGTCATACAGACCTGGGACTATGCACGCCATCCTGGAAGAAGAACTCTCTGTTGCTGCATATAAAACTATAAACGGCTTCAAGGTTAACGATAGGCCCAAAAAAGGAGTTCCAAATTTCATGGATTTTCGACTTTTTGTGTTATTCCAAACCGTCTCTCAAGTAGCAAGGTGAGTGGACCGCTCGATACTCAGACGAGGAACTCTTCAAGGTGGGAGTGGGACCCTCTTAGGCTCTTCCGTAGCGTTTTTGGCCCCGGAAACGAAAAGGGAATCCTCCAGATAATCAGATACAAAGGACCTTAGAATGCCATATTTGTCACAAATATTTATCTTTTATAAATAAATTAATACAGAATATTAGAGTTTAAACTGATATTAAATATTTATTATTAATATTTTTATTAATTTATTATTATTAGATAAGTATATTGCATTACATATACGTCAATATTCAATTTCCATTATTACTTAATTTAAAAACCTTAAATCAAGTTTTTGTTCTTATTTTTTTCTCTTAAAAATTCAATCCAAACGCTATTATTTAATTTATAACATCTCAGGTTGAATTTTTATTCTTATTTTCCATTGAGAATAATTTTAAAATTTGTTATTTATTAAATTTTTTGTTTTAGATACTTATACATTATTTTTTTATTGCTAAAACTTGATTGTTATGACAGTCTATTATAAAGAATAATTTTTCTTTTTCAAAAGGTTAATATTATAATGAGCTTAATAAATAATACCCTTAAGCATCTAATGTTTCAAAACATTAAATTTTGCCCGAGGTAATGGTCTCAGCTCCGCCATTGCCACGATGCTTTTTTTTATTTAAAAAAATAATAATAAAAAACCCAAAAACCTGTGATCATCTCTAAAGTCATTTATTAGGTTGTCCAGAGGACCGGCTGTATGTCCCACGAATTCATCATTAATAAGTCAGATGACTTTTGCCACTCATTTTACGCAGACACTTTTAATCTATAAAAATGAATTTAGTTGGGCCACCCACTCCCATCATCCATCAGATCATGAATTGATAAGAAGGAAAAGAAATTTTGAATGGCTTTTATGGAATGGAGGCAAAACCGTTTAGCATGTCTCCTTAACGAGTAAGCAATGTCAGAAAAGTTGGACAAGATTCAGGCGTCATACGCTGATGTATCTGTTATTGGATGTGCAGCT
Organism: Pouteria campechiana; assembly: GCA_036873735.1. NCBI lineage: Eukaryota > Viridiplantae > Streptophyta > Magnoliopsida > Ericales > Sapotaceae > Pouteria > Pouteria campechiana. Next base: position 16,788 of record JAYJMB010010719.1, read on the forward strand.
TGTTATCTTCTTGCGGAGATTTGTCCTAATGTAGTTACACACTTGCACTCTGTGCCTCAATCATCTCTTCAATCGTCGTCGCACCACAAGAAAAGCCCATAAGAGACAAAACATATGACCATTTGCATTCCATTTTTCTTTTAAAGAACTCAGGGGGGGTCTACATGAACTTTAGGAGAAGCATCCATAATCTGTGAAACCTAAAATGGAAAGGACAGAATGCCTTATATTTCGATAATTTTGGGGCTTTTATTTCTTTCACTTTTCCGTGATGAGTTTGGTCCAAACATGTCAATTGAGACCAGACCCCACACCCTGGCTTTTATTTTCCTTTAACATGTATGAGCTCAATCTGAAAAGACTCCGAGCATGGTAGGTCAATTGGTTTCCTTCACGCCCTTCACAATCTCTTTATCGTAGTCAATTATCTCTGCAACATATGAATTGAAATAAAGAAATTGAACATTGATGGTTCTGCTACCAGTGCTATGGCCCAATATAAACAAAGGAAAATTTTTCGCGAAGCATAGACAAAGAAAAGCTAGGTTTAAATATGCAATTATGTCAAATTGTCTGCACTGCAAACCTACCTAAAATATTACTATATAATGCATTAAGATTTCTAATATCAGTAATTAAAGATATGAATTATAGTCTTATTAAAATTAATCCCTTTATGCAGATCCTAATTTTATTAACCATTGCTTCGCAGCGAAGGTTGCCATCTTCAAATTAAAGGGCCGGGCAGGTGGCTGCTTTTAAGTTATCAAAACAGGTGACCCACTATAAAGGCTTTCGTGTTAAGCTTAACCTATATGTGTGGTGTGGGTGGCCCACCATGACGCTCGAAAAGCATTAATTTCATCCCGAATGCACGTCCCTTATTTCTGGCTCTGGTAGAACATGACACCTATGTGGACCTACCTTGACTATAAATTGGTATAGGCATCCAATAAAATCAATCATTTTCATTGCCCACTGAATGGGTTTATTTAGTAATAGGGACAAGAGGTGGAAATCTCTCTTTTGCCTTTTTCTCATCCTTTTTAATTGATATAACACGTAATTAATTTAACCATATTAATTTTTCTTCATTAGTTATTTATATTTTTAATCATTATGCTATTTTTTATTTAAAGTATTTTTATTTTATTTTTATTCACTTTATTTTCAATTATTATCTCCTATCTGATAATATTTCATTTAAAAAATCATTCTAATCATTTTTTTAGCTTGGGCAATTTTGAGTTAGCCTATTTTAGACACGAGGCATCAGCGTGCCGAACATGAATGATGATTAGATGTTACAGCCGATAAAGTTGGGTGGATGGTAGGCCCATCCTCTTTATTAATAAACATCAGAAAAAGTTTACCAGATCAGTGACTTGTTGGATTCCCCACTGATCCCCTCAAGCTGATTGACCGGAGGACTCTTGTAAATTGGAGCCATCTTCATCAGATTCAGACCCAAATTCCTCCTACCTTGCATCCAATCACTCTCCAGTCGAGATGATCAGTTAACCCAAAAAACCAAGAGCCACACCTTCAAGTAACTGGTCTTCATTTCCAGTCATGCATCTGTAAAAGCACCCTCAATTATTCAAGACTTTCAGCCACCTCGGCATGAATCCTGACACCATAAACGATGGAAAAGCAAATGCAGTGATTAAGGTCGATCTTTACCGACCGCATGATGATTCAAACACAACAGCTTAGACTGTCAGTGATATGTTGGCTGTTAATCCGCAGAGATTGACCAAAAAGAGTGGATTTTATTCATAAACTAATACCAAGAAAACTCGAGTTTAGTGATCCGACATATGGAAGTATCTTCTCATCGCATGCCTCTTCCTAGTTTGAGATGCTAACGCCAGATTCGATGCCTTAGCAGAACGGGTACGACTCCTGCGCTGTCAACAATGTCGTCGGACTCGTTTAGTCCTTTTGGGTGGGGAAGCAAACGGGCAATGATATGCAACAATTTCTACTATTACGGATGAGAACTTTAATACCATAGCAAAACCACGGGTGGTTCATGGAAAGTGTCTATCAGAGGCTGGAATCTTAGCTCAGGCTTTTCACTGTTTAACCTAAGATATAGCTTGAATCATGGTTTTTAGCTGATTTTAAGAGCATGATTGTTATAAGCCCTGGAGAAACATGCTAAATTAAATTTTTATATTTTATTTGTGAGAAATATATCAAATCAAATCTTTACATAAATCAAATTCTTATATTTTATTTTTGAGAAACATATCAGATCAAATCTTTATATTTTATCTCATGCTAAAAGAATCCAACCCATGTCTCAAAACATTGATTCGATCCACTAGGATCCTAGTAGACCTTCACATCAGTGAAATAGCACAATCAACATTTAATAACAGAGGTTGAGTTTATCAAAATTTCAGTAAATTACCATAATTTTATATGCTATGTTGTTGGTAATTCTCACTTTAGATAGCTTTCAGTCATGATGCTTTTTTTTTCAACTGTTTTTATTCTAATAGCATTTTTTTTCCTGTTAAAATGGCTGATGCTCTACCCCAAATAATTTTCTACTAAGTAACATTTTGTCCAGAGTACTCACACATTAATCTAAATAACCCATTCTAATATTGAAAACAACTCAATCTTTATTCCATGTAACCTACATCAAGCGGGGAGGGGAGGAGCAAAAATCAATTTCGATGAGGTTGCGGTTAACCCAATCCTATTTTAAGTTATAAAATTTCAAACTAAATTTAACTATAAACTATTTTCTGATTGACTATTGAGGTTAATGATACGGGTAGACAATCACGATTGATACTTCTTAAAGATGCATTATGCTACTTTAAATAAATCTATGAATGTTATATAAATAATTAATATTATAAAAATGTTGATAAATATTGAAAATGTTGTCCATATGATATTATAAATAACCATCTAAAATATTAGTCTTGAACCTAATCCTACAAATATATAAGACAATATGATTCAAGTACTATTTAAATTAGAAATTAAAATCTATAAGTAATTCTAAAATATAATTCAATATAAAAGTGAGACCCATTTAATTATTAGTTTCATATATTTAATGTTAATATGAAATATAATATTGCATTTCTAGTTACATTTTGTCCCACTGAGAAATAATTGAATAAATTTTTTCATCTTTTGTTTTTGTGGACAAGCTAAAAGATTTATTGATCATCTTTTGTATATATCTATTATTTTTCTATGACCATCTAGAAAATACATGCATTACATTTTTATTATTGCATAATGGAGTTAATATAAAAAATATATTAGTGATTATTTTTATTTATTTATTTTGTAATAGTATATAACCAATTTATGTTGATGTTACCTCCCAGCCTATTTGGATAATCCAGATTAAAATAAATCGATTTAAATTTTTAGGTTACTTGGGTTAGGATATTCGGTTGGGAATTTTTGTTCAGAATTTTAGATTATCTAGAATAATTTGGTTCGGATTTTAGATTATTTGGTGTAAATTACTGTTAATCTGAACTAAACTATATTACAATTTGGTTCAAATGGAACTTAAATTTCATTATCCAAAATCCAGAAATTACCAATTCGAATCTTTCCCGGTGGGTTCCCGGGTAAACCGAACCGGGTTGCACCACGCGCCTGCGTAATCTTTTGTAGAATTGAAATTTAGAATAGAACACGGCTCACACTCTGACACTGACAGCATTGATATGAAAATGTTGAGATTCAGATCCTAACAGCTCCCGAACCGAGCAACTGCACGCCTACGAACTACGGGGATCCTGACCGTTGATTGTCAGCAGACCAACGACTGGCGTTGATAGCGTGTTATCAACGGTCGGGATCTCTCAAAGGTGGACCCATCTGTTCAACCCTGGGTCTTTATGAAGAGGACGACGCTCTTGGACGCTCTCCTGCATCAGAACCGTACATTGCCTCTTTGGTGAATGAACAGCGGAGGTTTGTGTCTTTGGTTGGGATTTGGAGCTTCCTCGACTTTGGAAGAATGCGGAAGTTTCTCCGATCTCATTGCCCATCAGATGCCAGCGGGATTCCCCACGAAAGCATCTTAGAAGCATTTGAATCCCAATTTCAACTCGAATCCCATAATCAATATTCTCATAGTCATGGAGAGAGAGTAAATCTAAAGTGAAGGCTGGAATTGTCAGTCAAAACTTTTCTCAATGGGCAATGTAGATATCATGGCCCACCCTAGTATTTTGTTCCTCCTCTTCAGTTTACGAATTTCAATAAAATCATACAAGCAACCTATCAAGTTGGACTTGTTTATTTTATATGCCCCACTTTAGATGATTAGGTTGCAACTTGGCCTAGACTAAAATAATCTACATTTACAACGATTTGGGTTGATTTTGGGGAACTTGGATTGTGGAATTTATATTAAAACTTAACCACATTGTAATATGATTTAGTTCATTTTGAGAGTAGCTTGAATCAAATTATCCTCACTCAAAGAACATGGACAACCTCAAAAATAGCTACAGCATAGATAAGTCATATTATTAATTATCATGTAAATAATAGAAAATAATTAGAATATTTTTACATTAGCTATAATATAAAGTTATAAAAAGTGATAGACATTTTTATATGTTCGTACTATAAGAACTTACAATACATTAGAAAAAAAGATGATTAATATATTACTTAGCTACATCACAAAAGACCAAATGAAAAAAGAATGACTCAATTATATATTTTCTTTATCTATTTTATTCTACATCTTTAAGGATGAAATGATGACTTATTTTATGGTTGTTGATTGTTTACATAATAGATATATCTAATGTAATAACATTCATAAATTTCATTTAAAATTGTAGGATACATTCATAAAAACCCAAATTATTAATTCATTTTTAACCAGAAACCAAGCCAAAATTTTACAAGTTTGGCATGATTTGAATTAAGGTTTTCAAAAAAGATTTATGATTTAGTTTGGATTGATTTTTATAAGTTGGGCTAGGACTGAATTGATTCCAACCCAAACCAAATCAACTCAACTCAAATTGCACCCATATTCAGATGTCTCATGAATCATGAATGGGCTATCATCAGTGCTCGTTCAACATGCAGGCATGCTAAAATTAAAAATAGATACATATGCGTCGAGATCCTGAGGTCAATACGATTTAATCATGATGCAGCGATGTCGATGATTTCCGGATCACGAAATGAGTTCCAACGGAGCTGTAAAGTTTCTGAGCGGATGAGTTTGATTCTCAATACTTCGCAGATCACCGAAAGAAACGTGAACAAAATTCCCGATGCATGCATTCAAGTGCGGACTGTCCAAATCATGGAAACGTCGTATGTGCTATGATAATGATCCAACCATACAATTGCTAAGCGACAACGAACCCACAACAATCTGTATGCTTTCAATTCAAATGTGGGCCCCATCAGTCAAAAGGAGACTGCCCACTTAACAAAATTTTCTACTCTGACGGGCTGTAAAGCTCGATACGCGGGCCACAAAATTAGCCGTTCATTCGACGGCCCACCGAACGGACGGCTCCAAATTCGGTATGCCCCCCAAAGGACACCTCATTCATTCCAAGAAAGGGATTGGGGCCCACTTCGCCGACGAGATGGGATTGGTGCTCTGTGGGGACCACATGAGGTCTGACGTGGCACGCGATGAGGTGGATGGGAATCTCCGACCACGGGTATTTTGATGACGTTGCGCCCCCTCCCACCACCTTTTCACGAAAGTGGATTGGGAACGTAACAGGGCAACGGAACGGAAAAAGCTGCTGGGGAAGGACGCGTGGCGAGTCATTCAGCGGCAGCCGCATGCACCGCAGGAGAACGGCTACAATCGCTGTTTCTAACTTCAGCCAAAATTTATGCCGCCTTGGAATAATCTATCCGTTGAAATAATTTTTAATTTAATTCATTTTTTTAATTAGAAATAAATAAATAAAATAATCATGAGGGTCGCAAAAGTTAAATAATAAAAATTGACAGTTGATTGAAATAAAATGAAATAATCGATTTCATGGATTTAAAATTTATTTATACTTGATGATTTGTACCATCAAAGAATCTTACTGGTCCAAATCAGGGCTTAGCTTCCACGTGTAGGGCTCGGATTTGTGTGAGACAAATTTCAGTACAGTCCGCATGGCACGTGCATTTTCCACCGAAATTTCCGGCTGAAAACAAATTCTGCTTTTCGGACCGAGAAAAATCTTGGTAGTCTCTGAGACTACCGAAGGTTACTACGCTTGGCACGTAAGTAAATCAGAGAAAAGCCCGAAACTGCGCGATCGAGTGTTACTACCCTCATAAGTGCATGAACTCACCGTTAGATTCCTCAATCTCTGACATAAGTCCTTTGGATTAACGGGTTAGATCGTCCAAGATTTCACGAACTACAGTTTCGATCAGTGTGATGTATGGTAGAATGGTACGAAGTAGCAGATGGTAGGAAACGTGAAGGTAAAGGAAAGAATGTCGTGCATGGACGGAGCGTAGGCGAATGGGTCGGAAGGCGCGTCCGCTATGGTCGGGTTGGTGTTTTTTTTATTATTTTTTTAGCAAATGGGTGGGTCCCACATGGGGATCATGCCTTTGGTCTGTGGGTCCCACAAAGATCGACCACGCATCTAAGATATTTGTCAATGAGCTAGTGCTAATCTCCCAACAACATCCATAAGAATTCAAAATGAATTGTACAAACGTCCACATCTACGTGAGAAATTAATTAAAGTGGGTAGCTCAATGATCAGTCAGTCTCTTTCCAAGAAATTAATCAAGCTGTTCTGCATTATTGAGGCTGTTTCTGGCTCGATGCATGTAGTAGTCCGCTACTCGGGGGATTAAGCTGTGAGATGGTGGAAACATTGAAACATGGATTTTTGTTTTAAATATTCGTCTTCTTTACGTTTTATTTGCGTGTAATGAGTCACGACCCGCTAAATCATGCATTAATATAAAAGAATCGAAGGCAAACTTTTTTTTTTTGGTCAGTCAACCATTTATTTTCTGAAAATTTTGTGGGTTATAAAAATTATGGCACAGCAGGGCTATAAAGAAAGCAAATTCCGGTTCAAAGCTGCATTTCTGGGTAAAGGCCGAATGGGGCTCCAGGGGTCTGGTGTCTGCCAAATACAGAGACATTCATGCGCCTCACGCATGAATATTTTTTTTTTTTTTTTTTTCTCTCTCTCTCTCATTATCATGACCTTTCCCTTCCAAAAGGGGTCATTTCTATCTGGCATTCCACGTGACTCAAGGGCTTATATTGGACTGGGCCAGGCCTGTTCAAAATCCTAGCCCAAGCACGATTTGGGTGGTTGACAAGCCCAATTACTTCTTTTTCAAAGGCAGCCATTATTATTATTATTATTATTATTATTATTAT
>JAYJMB010010719.1:24280-40802 GCA_036873735.1 Pouteria campechiana
ATTATTATTATTATTATTATTATTATTATTATAAATTGTTAGTAATTTTTTAGAGAACTTTGATTACATTTAAACCATAGACCTCTCACTTGCACAGTATCGACCACTGTTGTAAGTAGAAGTTGACAGTTGGAGTGTATTTTTCACATTGTCTGCCCGAATTTTATGCTGCTAATCGGTTATTTTTATACACAGTAAAATCCATTTGATAGACAGCTCCTGTGTGGCATGGGTAACCATTAGGTGGAATATTGCTCGTGAAAGAAATGAAATCCAATGAGACTCATAGGATAAAATGTCAAGTAGTTTTGATGAGAATCACTCAGCTACAGGCTGTCCAAGGAATTCAGTTAGCACATGTACTGACAGGCTGTGGCCGCGTAGAAATCCATTTGTTATCAGAGATATATTATGGTTGCACCAGCAAAACTGGTGGGAAAGCCCCAAGTTCAAAATCTAAAGGAGAGAGGATAAGACATTGAGAGTTTGTGCAGCAATCATCACAACATATCTTAACGACAATCATTTGCCAACTGTGATTTCAAATGGATGCTGATCACATGATGTATTGTTCCTAGTGTTGGTACCTTTGAATGCAAAAGCATGCATGGATTGATAGGAAAGAAAAGAAAAAAAAAGTTGAACAATAAGATTAAAAAAAAAACGACATGGTATCAAGGATGCCGAAATACATAGGTTTCCCCCAACTAAAAGGTGTAACCCTTAGAATTTCTTAGGAGTGTAAGTCAAGGTAGGTTCAACCCAAACTCTAAAAACCTGCACCTACTTCGGGTAAGGGGCGGGAAGAGGGTTAGGCGACCTGCCTGAACATGCACCCTTTTATTAAAAATAAATAAAAATAAAAAATATGCCCTAAGTAATAATGGTCTATATTTGCATAAGTACAACATCTTTTGTTGCTTGAGATAAAAGCAAGAAAATTCTTAGATGCATGTACTAAAGCTATATTTGGCCGCGCATCCTAGAAAATTAAAAGTACTTTCCTGGGCATAAAGTACTTTATGTCTTTTATGGTGCCTGTTTGACCGAGCTTTTAAATGAGCTTTGTGCTCAATAAACACAGAAATTTAATATTTTGGGAGAAGCTTCTCCACTGGCTCCCCACAATAGCACTTTTCTAAAAAGTGCTCAAATTAAACAACGCGGTCAAATGAAGCCTAAAAATACTCAAAACTATACCTAAGAGTTAGTTGAAAGTAGGCATTAGTATGTATGTATGTATGTATGTATATATATATATAGTTTCTCAGATTTGGATTCCCTATCTCTTGAGTGACATTGCTAAAATGACTTATACATAGAAATAGGACTTGTAAAAAATTCTTTAATTGATGAAAATAAATTTAAATGAATAATGCAATAACAATATTCTAAAATGAATCAGGATCCTATGAAACTAAGATTATGACCAAACCACTAGTCATGAGATTCCCCCACCTTTCAATACTGTTATTTTCTTTCTTTTCTTATTTGTTTCAAAGTATTTTGACTTTATTCAATAAAAGAATGAACAGTTTGGATAATCAGTAGTCATCTGACAAAGGATGATACTATTATTAAAGGTAAATATAACACCTCGCACTTCCACCCTATGCGTTTTAACCATACTACACCAAGGCCGATGTAGAACGCTACCATTTCCCTTCTTCATAAGGGAAATCTTATCATAACCTTATCATCTCCCTATTTTTAAGGGCAATGTTTTGCCTAAAATTTGGTAGAGTCTACCCTATATTATGGACATTTATATCTAACATACATGTATGAAATTAAATAAAACATATTTCTATAATCAAATGACAACAATCATATCTAAAATACCTACTCTCATACTCACAGCTCTACCCAAGATCGGAACCGGATCATGATGGCAATGTATTTTCCAGGATTAATACAAATTCATCTACAGTATCATGAATAATCAGTATGACATGCTATTATATTTAGTTTACATCATTTGGAATAAAATACAATCATACACAATACATAACAGGATTCCAATCCCAATATTCTAGCATACCATTAAAATATCTTCTACTCATGCTCACCAATCCTAACCCATAGTTGAAATTTTTTTGCCTATCTTGTCAATTAAAATTCAACATATGAAGGTTTGAGTCTTAGTAACTCAGTAATTATTAGGCAAAAATAGAAACTTATAACAAAGCATAATTAATTAGAATACATGTTCTAACTAAGAACATGAATCATATGATAGTACAATGCATACTTTAAGGACACTCAAGTTGTCTTCCATTCCATACACGATACACGCCCTTCCGGCATATGCGACTACAGTCATAACTGTAATGTACTTCTATCTCATTCTGATATGCAAAATACAAAAAATAAATATACCATGAGGCTCAAATCCTCCTACTATCTATATACATTCTATGTCATTCAGGTGTATAATAACATATAGTGTCATTCTAGCACTTCACATTACATTCGAGCCACTTTGGCTCATTATACCATAACACAAGCCACATAGGCATCTCATATCACTATAAATGTCATGCAGGCATCACATATCCAACTATTTCATAAAAGCATAGTATTATGATTGTGCCTTCAATGCACATTACATCATTTTACATATCTATACTATTATGGAATATTTTCTATTTTATTCATATATGTAGTTCTATGATATTTTATGTCACTTACACAGTTATGGGATATCACTTATCCCATCTTTATCACTCATTAACAATATCATAATAGAAAATTATACTTTCCCTATTAATTTATCCAATGAAAACACCTCGATATAACATACTATCAATCTTAACATGGGATATACTCATTACATCTATTTTTTTCATCACACACTTGAGACATTCTCTATCCCTTTTATATAGACATTCATACATAAGAATAAACATATTGTGAGATACTCTCTATTCCCATTACTCGCATGATCATATCACATTCAAAATACCATGTTTTCAATTCTAAGGGATACTTACTATCCCTAATAGTTATACATTCACTAAAAAGGGGCTGCCTACTTACTTTAGGCCTTTAGCTTGAAACTATTTTACTCCCGCTCTGCTTTTTCATCCTTCTTAGATCATCTTATATAAAGTCAATGTCAATTATAATACATCATTTATAGTCAATCTCAGGCTATAATTATCAAAAATATGATAAACATCAGTAACTTAGGGTTTCTTCACAATTATCATAAGAAACTTTCTTGTTTGATATATTTATCTAATATCTCACATGATTAGCATTTCAACAATATATAAATAACTCAATTAAGCTTTTAGGTTATTCAATTCATGGCTTATGTAGCCGATTCACAAAAATTCTCTTCAAAGCCTAACTAGGGCATGGCTCAAAATTTGATTTCATTGATCCAAACCACTCCATGCAAGTTCTAAAACATACTAATCATGTCATTAATTATTTACCCTATGATTAATTCAACAAAAGTCAACAAATTCTTAATTTCTACTATTCACAAAAATTCTAGCTTTGCAATTTAAATATTTTTCTCATATCAAATCATTATAATCATTGTATTAAATCATTACCCCATAAATTTATAACCACATATATTAATTTTCTCTCAAAAATTCATCATTTTTCCAAAATTCTAAAATCAAAAATTTGATATTCGATCGGAAAATCGAGCTTACCTTCGCTTACAAGCGTAATCATCCTCCCTAAATGACATATCAAGCTCCTAGCTCCATGCTACACCTTCCATTTTGTGAAAATCTAACGTTTCTTCCATTTTCTTTCATTTTTCATGGTTCAAATGGGTGAAATTTTGGTTTAACTAAAAATCACAGGTTTTTCCTGATTTTTAACATTTTATCGACTCTTTCCTTTTTCAATATTTTTTTCTCATTTATTTCACATAAAAATTATGATAATTACATAAAATTTTACCTCCATTAACATGTGTATATGTCACATATTCATACATAAATGATTTTAGCTGGCATAATTTCATAAACTTTCATACACCTTCTACATACTTGAATGACTTCATGCAAAATTCACTTTTCTCCATTAATCCATACATAATTAACTCATAATTAACAACACAGGTGTTACAGTAAAAAAATGAAGAAGTATGTCAGATATAGACTAAGTGTACTTTTACTTAAAAAGAAAAGTCCTTCAACTCGAACGCTAACCTGAAGTAAACCTGCGGTTAAGGCTAGGGTTATTAAAAGGTTATAAAAGTAAAGGTTGAAAAAAGATTATAAAAGTAAGGGTTAGAGTTTGGCAAACTTAAACCCACATCGAACCAACCCGACTTACACCTACGGGTGTACGTGGGTCAGGTTCAGTTCAGGTTTAAGGTTGCCCAACCCTAACCCTATGCATAAAATATGTGTCCAACCTAACCCCTACCTTACTTTGAAAATCTTTGCCCAACCCTTACCCTAACCCTCCAAGTTTAGTTCAGGTTTGATCCAGGTTCAAGTTTTTAATAAACAACTAAACATAAAAGGGTTCAAACATTTAGAACTCCATATATGCATTAGCTATTTATCAATCTAGTAATGCATCCGAAGCTTGTTTAAACTTTACAACTTTTATAAGATGCATCATTGCATTGCAAGATGTTGCCAACCACATAAGGTCCTCTTATAGTTTAAAAAAGCATTCCTTAAACTCACTATAAACAATCCCAAACAAAGAAAATTCTCCCAAACTAACTCATTAACATGCAAAGACTGATGAACACAAGATTCACACAATCTCAGAAGCTAAATGCCTAAATCATCCACTCAATCCTATCTCCCGCATTAATTAAGTTTCCAAAGGTCCGCATCATCTACTTCCAATTTTTTAGAATTGAATGGTGCAAAAAAATATATAGTAAATAGATGCTAAAAATGTTACCTTAACTTCTTGTGCACAATGTTATTTCTTTTACAGTGATCGAGCTTGGGTTCGGCCTGAGTACTCGAACCCTAGATGCAACCAAACCCATCATTCAGTCAAGTTTGGGTGGGCTCTACTTAGTTTGATTTTAAAAAAAAAAAAAATTTACAGTCCAATCCTAGTCAAATTGAGGTTGGGTTCGAGTGGGTTCGGGCTGAACCCAAGTCCACTTACACCCCTAGAATTTTTAGGTAAGTATGCATTCTCTATATGTAACGTCTTTCCTTTGTTTTTGTAATATTTTTACCCATAGATGCTCGGTTGTTAATTTCCCTAGAAACATTGAATTTTTATCCAATTGAAACCAGAATTGACAATTACTCTTGCTTGAGAAATCAATCCCCAAGCAAAATTCAAAACCATAAACCCTCGCGTGTTTTGGGTCGTTTAAAGCTCAACAATATCTACTACAAACAATCTACATTTTGGGAGATAATCTCCATGGCTTGTCAATTTCACGGTTTCATTTTGCATTGAAAATCCATGATCAGATAATCCAATACAAGCCATGCACTCACCCACCCCAAAAAAAAAAATCCTTTCTTTTTCTAACAACTGAACATCTTTCCCTGCAATAACCCGTTTCAGCGCTAAATCAATAGTATCTTTTGGATGCCATTGGCCGTTATATGGTATCTTCGATTAGGTGACAGTCATAAGACTTTAATTTCACTCGACTTATAACATTCGATCATGAACCGGGCATGCCTTCGAGTATAAATTAGTGGAATGAACGATAACCTTACCCGACTACTCGCGCAAACCGCGCTACTGTATCCTTCTGTGTTCCGTCAAGCCTCCGTCGCGCCTGTTACTGTACCATATGTTGCATTACCTCTAAGGCTAAAATCGGATATCTTTGCAATGAAGTTAACCGTCCATATCACTATAACATAGAAATGACATATATTACGGAAATGAAAACCTAACGAATGAATATAACTTGGAATATTTGAATTAATGAGATTAAGTGTTGTGAGTTCATTACTCCAGATGTCGATGATTTGAGCTAGAAGATAAGTGATTGTATCTTGGATTGAATATGTAGACCATTTAGATCACTATAAAAAGGAAACATGCTGGTCCCATCCGACGCATTGGTGTGCATTCCGACGCGCGAAACAGATTATTTCTCTTCGCCGGCCTGAAGAAGAGCTGCTCCTCTCCTTTTATCCTCGTCTCTCGCTCTCCCAGTCCAGCTGCTTTCCATGCATGAAGAGCCGCTAGCCTCTTTTCGTCTCCCACTACAATCCCTCTCCTAAAACCAAAGAAGCTTACTCTCTAAGAAATTCCAAAGCTTTCGACAAAAAAAGAGAGAAAAAAGATAAAAAGAGAGCCTCTCTCTCTCTCTCTCTCTCTCTCTCTCTCTCTCTCTCTCTCTCTCTCTCTCTCTGCAACTTCTGATTCTCCACCACCTTCAAAACCCCCCAACTTTTACAAAAGAAAGGAAAGAAAAACATGGTTTTCCCATCTCTTCCTATCTATTTAGATCCGCCCAATTGGCAGCAACAGGTTATCCCTCTCTCACTCTCCCTTTCTCTCTTTCTCAACGATTTTTTCTCCATAGCTTCTTCATGAAAAAAGCAAAATAAAAGAAAAATATTCCCACCCTTTTCCTACCTCTCCTTGAATATACCATGGATTTCATCTTTGCTTTGTTTTGATTTGGTTTTTTGCCTTGCTTTGCTTTTTTTTTTTCTTTTATCTTCATTTGCAGCAACCAAATCACCTACAAGCAACCGCCACTGAGACTCCCCAGCTCCCACCCCTGGCCCCGCCAGCAGCGGCGGGGCCGGGTTGCAGCAGCAGCAGCATCACAGGCTCAATCAGGCCAGGTTCGATGGCGGAGCGAGCCCGCTTGGCGAAGATACCACAGCCGGAGGCAGCACTCAAGTGTCCAAGGTGCGATTCAACCAACACCAAGTTCTGCTACTTCAACAACTACAGCTTGTCGCAGCCACGCCACTTCTGCAAGACCTGCCGGCGGTACTGGACTCGAGGGGGTGCCCTTCGCAACGTTCCGGTAGGCGGTGGCTGCCGGAGGAACAAGCGTAGCAAAGGCAGCAGCTCCAAATCTCCGGCATCCTCCGACCGTCAGACGGGGTCTTCCACTTCAACAGGTGCAGCAACTTCAAACAGCAACAGCACCGCCGAAATGATCAGCCACATCCCTCCCCCACTCCCCCATCTGCCTTTCATGTCTTCTCTGCAACATCTTACTGATTATGGAGCCATGTCCGAACTTGGGCTGAATTTTCCTGGACTAAATCCATCAGTTCCGGTGACAGCGGGTGGCGGGACGGAGATGGACTATCAAATGGCTGGCGGTAGTTCAAGCAGCGGCCACGCCATGCTGTCAGCTGGATCGGCTGATCAGTGGCGATTGCAGCAATTACAGCAGTTTCCTTTCTTAAGTGGCTTGGAGCCGCCGCCATCTGCGCTGTATCCATATGATGGGGAAGCCATCGATCCGCCGGCTTACACAGGTGGGAATACTCATCTTCAATCTAAGCCATCGAGTTCTGTGGCCAGTCAGCTGGCTTCTATCAAGATTGAAGACAATCAAGGGTTGAATCTGTCAAGGCCATTTTTAGGCATTCCAGCAAGCGACCAATACTGGGGTGGAAATGCATGGACTGATCTATCCAGCTTCACTTCTTCATCTTCGACCAGCCATCTTCTATAATTTCTGCCATCTCTCGGCTGCTGTAACCTTACTTCTCAGCATGTTTGTTCTTTATTTATTTTTTCTTTTTCTACTGAATCTTCAATTGATGACGACAAATGGAGTCAATTGAGAGGAATGGCTTCCTTCCAACAAGCTTAAACGGCAAGTTGTTCGAATCTCCAAGAGCACAAGATGGTGAAAATTTGCAATGGTGGGCCAAATTAATTCAACGTCGTCTAAAGGAGAAGCTAGGAATAGTAGGGATCTTCCTTCCATCAGCTATTTGATGTTATTTTGTTTCCTTTATTTTATAGGTATGTTTACAGAATGGGTGCATGAGTTGGAGTTTGAAGCTATAATCTGACATGAAGGGCTAATTTCTAGAGGTCAAAACAAGCAATGTAGTGAGTGATTTATTTTCTTTTCATCTAATAGACAATCCGTATTTGCATTGTAATCATCTTTGTTCTTTCATTTTTCCTCCTTTTCTTATCATATTTTTCCGGATTTTGTTCTTTCTCTTCATCTCTGAGGTTAGTGCAGCACAACTCGTTTTAAAGATTACGTGGAAGTGAAAAGCCATTTTAATATTGCAGATCCATATTCGCAGGGTTTCTAACCTTTTTGTGGTAAATGAACGATATCATTGTGCTTAATCTATAATCTTTTTCCCTCCGTCGATATTAAATAAACAAAGTGGTCGTGGTAAAACAGCAATAGCTTCACATGAGAAATGCATCCTTGCTTTCATAGTACCGTAACTAGCATTCGCACATACATCACTACAATCGATGAATGTAGACCATTCATGATGCGGCCGGCTCTACACCGACTGCACATTTGGCCTAGTCCACTAGTCTAGATAGTTCTCTCACTTACTTATCAGGCTCGCTGCAGGCATGGCCTCCCAACGGAACTTGGACTGTAACATACTTCCGAAATTGGTTTTTCTGTCTCGTAGGTGACTATCTTCTTGAATCTCTCTTATTTCCAATATTTAAATCTCTCTCTCAATTTGGCCCCAGCCAAGATACAAAAAACTATTCTTTGCAACATTAATCATTTTCTTTTGATTGAATATTATGGCAAGCCATTCAAAATGCAATCATTGCAACTCAAGGCGTTTCTTGCTTAAGGTTTTCTAATAACTTATATCATAAACCCATCATGAAGGCTGTTGAGGTATATAAAAGCACCAAGCCCCTCAATTCATGGTCTTCTGTGAGAGGTTTGGTCAAAAGGGAAACTGATTTGGAAGCTTGGAACATCTCAATCTGTCAGGACTTCTTCTCATCTCATGATGACAAGATCGGAATTATGTTTCCTCTTTTTCCTTCTTCTTTTCTTTAGCTTTACTTGGGTATTGTGCAATTGGATTTCTCAGTAAATTATAGTAATATCGTACGCTTTGGTTTTCGGAGGGGAAGAGGCTGGCATTTTAAGATTTGGGAGAGATAATTAGGAGTTCTTGGGGATATAGGGCTACGATGACACTGGGATAGAAATATGGAGGTCGAGAGAGAGGGAGGGAGGGAGGGAGAGTGAGAGGACCCGGCGTTCTTCCACAAAGATGAAAAGAAAGAGGTTATCGGGAGAGAGGAGAGAATTTCTTCTTTGAAAACGAAAAGAAAAGGCCAGCCGGGAAGAGAGGAACAATGAGTTGGACGAAAACATTCCATTTATCTCCCGAAAATGAAGAAAATGGAAAGTTTAGAAGGAGCGACCAGGAGACAGAAAAACGCCAAAATCTCACTAAATGCCATGCAACCTTCGAAATCCTGGATTTTATAAAAACAGTTGGAATTACGTAAAGACGCTATCGTCGAGGAACAACAACCCAACAAAGAAACCCTTCAGTCAAAGAATAACACAACGTCCTTCCTCTGGGACCCAATTTCATTATATCCTTTTCTCGTACACCTAAAAATATACTCCTAATTATGTTAGTACAAGGTGTAAAGTACCATTTAAGTCAACAAAAGTAAAAAATAAAAAAAGTTTTGTGTAACTTTCATCAGGGAGAATGTCATTTATAACAACCAAGGGTAATTAAGTGGTTCGTCATAAACATTTATTTGACTGAGATAGAATTGAAGATTTAGTGGGGCTAAGTGCAGGGAGAGATTTCAATTTCAATGCCTTTTGTTGCATTTGTACCCCTTATAATATGCGTTCCCATCTGAAAGGTCATTGATCCATGCATTTTTCTTTTGCCACTACATGACAACGAAGTCATTCATCACTCCAACATGTATATTTTTTTTTAAGAAAGCCAAATAACTAGTCTACAGGAGCCGAAATGCAATTGGGTGCACGGAAGGGCCAGTTCTCTCCATTGTAATGGAAATGTCTTTGTGGGGTGGAATCATGTCGATTTGAGGGGCTTGGAAATATCAGTCCAATTCCAACTATTGCTTATTTTATCCATCTCGAGAGGAATCTTCCCTTTTGCAAGGATCAAGGACTCCTCCTACATGAGAGAAGGAGAGAGAGAATAAAGCGACCAGTCGAAAGGAAAGCAAGCGTCAGCCTTTCAAAGCTTCGTGGGGTATGGAGACCGTATTCTGTCCTCTGAGAAAAATCCGGAAATAAACCCCTCGGAAACAGACAGAAGTTCTTCATCTACATTTCTATTTATGATATAATTCTCGCATTTCAACACCCCATTTTCCGCACACATCATGTGTTGTAACATGTGTTTTTAAACCCTTGAGATTGTTGGTTTCAAATGGGATGGAGGAGCTACAGTTGAACAGGCAGTCCACACTAACGAATTTCTGAAAAAAGCAGTTGCCCGTGTAGAAGGGTGTACTAGATATTCAGATGGGAAACCTTTTTTTTACAAGTTTGGATTTACTTGCACCTACGACACGTGTAGGGTGTTTGTTCTTCTTCGTGGCACAATCCTCAGTTTGCCATGATCTTAATATGGCGGTTTTGGCATTCAAAATGGCTCCGATCTCATACAGTTGAAGTATGTCCAAAAATGTGAGTACATTTTGGTTGTGCACAGTAAGTTTTACGAACAGCTGATGAGAGGATTCAATCAATTCCATTTCCCTCCTCAATTCTTACTAATGGCTTTTTGGTTTCAATCTTGAAAATTGATTAGCTGCAGCCTGTTGTATGCTAGAGTAAATGCAGCTCAACTGCAATGTTATTTATGTAGGATAGCTAAGCTATTTGTCAGGCTTGGGTGTTTGGGGTGTCCTGTATTTTACGAAATCTATTGGATGTGTAAATGTGATAAGTTGATCTAAATTAAGTCAATTGTTGCATAAGCTCCTTAAAAATAGTCTATAAATGTGCTCTAGGTAAGATTTCAATAGACCCTAGAATTGAGATGGAAAACGCTACAAGAGTGTGTTGATTAATTAGGAATGGATGTGAAACCTTTTAAATGTAAATCTTTCTATGTAATTTTATGTGATAATAGTAGATTTATTTTATTCTCTTTCATGATTATTCCCTTTATACTAAATAGTTTTCCACATAAATTCTTGTACTTCTATTATTCATATGATTGCCTCTAAGGATGATCCATGTATTTGAGATCTCAACCCCTAGCATTATCCATTTTGATGAGAAATCCTGCATAACTACCATCACCAACTTTCCATTCGTTGGGCGGCCTAGAGGTGTGAATTAGAGAATTAGCCATCAACGAAATTGCTAGGTTTTTGAGCTTGATGATGAATCTGATGTTTTAGCCTGCTTGTTGAATAGATTAGTCTGATTTGCAAATGAGTTGATGTCTGTGGTCTTGTCATTTACTGGCGTCAAATATCCAAGGCAAGTGACGTACGTGTCATCCGAGATTGTGGGGTTTGGCTTCTGGTTCATGCCTGCTATATATATTTTTTGAACCTACTCCTTCCAGGGCACTGCCAATATAACAAATGTGACCATTGATTATTTGTCATTATAAAGTATTCTACAGTGAAAAATCCATTAACAAGTTGAGCCGTTAAATATGCAATTCTAGATGCGCAGCAACTATACAACATTGGAGAAGCAGCAATGTACAGGGTTCAATATTCATAGCTGTCTTCTTGGGTTTAGCAAAGCAATACTTTTTCCATGCTTTAGCTACTTATCACAACCTGATTAAAAGAATGGAGAATAACTCTCACTTTATGTTGCATTGCGAATGTCAACTCATTTCCTTTGGCTGTGAAACAATGTTTACATTTCAAATAATTATTACAAAGCAAGAATCACATTGAGAGCATTGTTATAAAGACTGGACCAAACTAGTCGGCTAGGCTAGTTCGACCATAAACTGGTCAATTGCCCAGTCCAGTCTAGCCCAATTCAATCCAATAAAAAAATATTTTAATATTACTAATAAAATAAAAGAATGAATTAAAATAATATATTATTATACAAAAGATCTATATATTTATATTAATATTTATTATTTAAAATTTTTAAATCATATTATATTATTATTTTAATTTAAAAAGAAAAAGGAAATCAGTTGAACTGGCTAGTCGAACAGGTTAGACTATGAACCAGACACCCAACCAATTCAACCACCAAACCAATTTTGATAACATTGATTAAGAGTGCTGTAATCAAGTTGAAAAAAATGCCAACTTGTATTAATAATACAAGAAAGGGGGAAGAATCCTATAAAGTCACTCTTATTTGAAGTTTTGTTAAAGTCAAGTTCTGTCCACATCATAATACAATTCAAACTTCCATCTCATTCATATATATTATCCCATAATAAGCTCCCATGTCAAAATGACTATTAATTCATAACTTCTATACATCAAAATTAAATCAAGTGCTCAAGAATCCTACTAATCCATTAAAACTTTTATTCCTATTTGAAAGATCCACAAGATATATCTAATTCATTCAGTTGATCCAATTTTTTTGCATCTTACTCAAATGGGCTAGTTCATTACACTTGAAAAGTAACTCTAAAACTTACATAGTCCTTACCAAAATCATTATTATAAAATGTCAAATAGCAAGACCTACAAGATTATCAAATTCCAGTAATTTTTTCTACATAAAATGTTTAGAAAGTTATTCAGTTGACACGGAGTTTAAATATTATATATAGATCACGATGAGTTTACTAAATTTACACTTACTAAAGCTTTGGATAACATGGACTCTACAAATATTTTCCTTGCCAAATGAGGCTGCTAAAGGCGTGGAAAGGTTAGTTGAAGGCATAAAGTGCAGAAAAGAGGAGGGTCACTACCAAGTAGGCTTGAATTGAATTATCATGAATGCTTACAGAAGCAGCAAAGAAATCACAAGCAAAACACAAAAAGAAACCATGCATGCACTAAATGCATGCATCGCCGGCTTTTTAACATTACAAGATTCACTAGCTAACCACTTGCACTTCCTTTTTATGTCACGGAAAGGAATGCATGAGAAAACAGGCAGCAGCCTGGGAATTGGAGGGTCAGGATCATCCGGATTACGGCAATGCTGGGACTTCCTAAAACGAAAGTACCTGACGTGCGTGCGTGCGTGCGTGCGTACCACACCACCTGCTTGGCAGAGTATGGTAAAATTCTTCAGAAGGGTAAGCAGTCCACAGAAGCGTGGATGGCAGCACAGAAGCGTACGATGCCAATCGAAGCGAAGGCTCGGAATTCCATGCATTCACGGTTTTTACTCAGGCGCAATGGGATTCTTGATACACTGACCGTTCGAAGTACTTTACGCCTCGTAAACGTTAGCTAACTCAGGATGAACGGTCCAAAAGATTATTTTCGTTTACTCTGTTCATAAAAATGTTCATAACCCACCCAGCTCTGTGCCACGTGCACAATTCCTTATTGCATGCCTACCACGCATCGTGTTCTAGACGAGTATCGAAGACTTTCAACCTCGGTGCATGAACAGGCGCGCGCGAGGCAGATTCTGGCGTGAAAAGGCTGTTAACTCTCGCGAGTAGACTCGTGAAGAAGTCACGCCTTCGCACGTGTGGATATTTCACACGAATTAAAGATCCAAACCTCTCACCAGATCCAATTATTTATGAATATAAATTTACAGGATAATTTAAACCATGGGGTGGGTGATCAATAGTTGCAAACCTATCGATCTGCTAATCCATCCAAGTTCTATGTTAAAAATATAGATGATGCGATGATCGAAACCATCTGATGGACCAAAAAATGCAATTTCAGTTGCCTTCCATCTTGTCATACTTCTTAGATCTGACAGAAAGTGAGCAAGGCTGCGATGTCTAAGGAGCGTGTGCGGCCCATCGGTGTACTCGAGCCTCGGACTCGCAGTAGTGTCTTTTGCAGGGGCGGTTTCGTAGCAGCTTCAGCTTTGGCTTTTGAGACGTCGTATCTCTTTCTTACTGGAACGTGAAACGCGGGGTTGAGAGACACCACCCAAATTTCATCCTCCCGCGTACCAACATGCTGTGGGTACGGACCCGGATGCATCGCGTTCCGTTGGTCGAGTTGAGAACTTCGTCAGTGTGGTCTCCACAATGGAATGGATAGCTTTCGCTTGGTTGCACAAATAAGATAATAGGACTATGATTGTATAAGCCAATTAGGTTGGTAGGTGTTTCTAAATTAATCTAAGGCTCTGTTTGGATACAGTGGAAATAAAGAGAGAGTGTATTAAAAAAGTATAGAAGAAAATTGACATTAGTAATATATACTTTTTCATAAAAAGTAAAGAAAAACAATTGAGTACGTAGACAATAATAAGAAAAGGTATAATTGTTATGGTAGTTAAGGTGTCATCTTAATATGAAAAAAGAGCGTAAAAGAGAATGCAGTGCTAATGCACCAACGGACTCTAAGGTCATGAAGATTATTGATTTTTGTTCCAAACTTTTAGCATAACAGAGACGAAATTCATTACAAAATACTATGGTAAGTCCAAAGGCATGAGCTTATTGCATAAGCAAGAAATAAGTCAGGAGATGACATAAAAGAGATTAAGCCTAGCTCCAATACTATGTTACAAAAACTGAATCTATTTCAAAATACCATAATAAGTTAGAAGGGATGAATCTCTACTTATAAGCTAACCTATTTATAATAGGTTAGGAGCCAACCGATCTTGATGCAAGAATTCAGAATCGAAATTCACTATTTAACACTCAGTAATTAGTAAATGCAGTTTTGTGCAAGGGTATGAATGCAATTAGGAAAAAGAGGGTGATTATTGAAAATTCGTGATCATAAAAAGCGGCTACAATGAAGGAATTGTGTTGTCTCTCTGCCATGCAATGACCTGTGAGTAAGATTATTCTGGAGATATTTTGTTTGATTGGGGGATTGATTGGAGTATTTTTTTTTTTTATAATCCTCTTGCATGCATCATTTGTCACTAATGATAGCAATGGGTGGTTTCTAATGGAGCACTAAAGCTTTTGGGATTATTAGGTTTGATTTGAGAATTTGTTTTGTTGTGGAGGATGTCGTGCAAATAGCTGCAAGTGGGGACCCGTTGCATCCGTTATATCCAACATTCCATCTGCCCATTAGATTATCAATCTACTATGTACTATTAGTGTGACGACCCACCCTAGGATGGCAATATCACGCTAGCAATATGGTAGGTTTTCCCTAAATCTTAGGAAAACCCACCTTATTGCGAGTGTCGTATTGTCATCTTGGGATAAGTTGTCGCAATTAGAATTACCCCCCAAAAAAACCACCACCATCCAATCCAATTGTCAAATCAGCTGAATCATTGAAAAAAAAAATTAAAGGACGAGTGATTTATCAAGGGCCACATAATTCACGGGGTAATTAACACAACTTGAATTGGTATAATTTTTGCTGGGCATGCAGATAATTGCAAAAGAATCACACTATTGCAAGAGCTGTAAAACCGCCAGTTTCATTATTTAAAACCCATATCAAAGCACCCACGGCATTTTCGCAAAAGAAGATATCTGTATATTTGTGAAAAAAGGAATAGTAATAATTAATATATAATAATTAATAATAATGGGGGAAGGTTTGAATGGTCAAGGGACTGGGGGGACAAAAACTTGGTGCGCTTCTTATAAAGTAGAATTATATGATAATGAGTGGCCAGCATATTTCGGCAATACACATGGCTTTTCAAGTTCTTATGAGTGGCTCACCACCAATGTTTCACTCCTATTATTGCTCAGGTGATTGCCAATGCATGTAAATTGCCCAAAAGGCATTTGGAATTTTGGACCCTTTGCTGGATTTGGGCCGGCCATCTCTCGTTTTCCCGCACTTAGTTCCATGACTTTTTGCTTTGTTCACAGCTTGGCTGTTCAAGTTTCTAAACAGTTTAGGAAGAGGAAGACTGAGTACATGATTTGAGAATTTCAATGCATTTGCAACAGACTTTCAAAAGATGCCTAAACTACAATCTTCCGACGCTCAATATGCTAAAAAGGAAGGAGCATAAGCTACATAAATAGCTGTGCTTATTCAATACTCTTCCAAAGATGGGCTCCACATTGCAGCATCCTATGCTTGCTAATGAGTAAGGCCATACATTCCTTTCCTTTTTAACAATCCAATCAGTCTTTTGATTTGGCAGCTCCTCGTAGTTCGAGCTGGAAACATGTTGGAAGATTCCAGGGTTAGTTAATGCAATTGGAAATGGTGGGGCGGCTGTATATGATGATGGATGATCTTTCGATTATCTCGACACTAATGGCGATATGATTACATCCAACGTAATACAATTGGAGGGGTTTTCTCTTTTATTAGCAGGTGTTTGTAGCGTGCAGCAGTGGGAAATATTCGATCTGTCAGGAGCTCCAGTCACTCGGTCGGTTTGTTTTCATAGTCCGGTTGGCGTTTTACTCCTGCATTAATTTGGGGCACCTGAGACAACATTCTCCTTGAAACAGAATGTGGCATCCCAATCGTTTAGCTGTCTTGGTTGCTGCATCCCAACTTGTGTGGAACTTGCTAGCATTTG
>JAYJMB010010730.1:0-48933 GCA_036873735.1 Pouteria campechiana
ATTTAGGAATCAAATAGGTGCAAAAGATGAAGTATTAGGAGAATAAAATATGACATTTTGCATTCTCATCAGTTAGCAAACAAACTTCGGAGTCAGCAATCTTACTTCCAAATCTTCAAAACCTTACTTTGGAGTCAACAAGCAAACTTCGGAGTCATCAAATAGTACTTCAGAGTCACCCTTATCTAAAGTATCAAAAGTTAGAAAAATCCAAACTCTTCTCTACAAAGATCTATCGTAATTAAGAAGATTTACCATAATTTAAGAGAATCAATCAGAGTATTCAAAATTTCAAAGGATATAGTTGTTAACTCGTCACTTCAGAGTAACCGAAAAAGTTGCTTCGGAGCATCTGATACTCATGTGAATGTTAAGAAAAGTCAACAATAAAGTTGCAGACCAATATCAGATTGCTACAAATTCATACGTTAGACAAAATGTAAGGTGAAGAAAAATATTTTCAAATGTTTGAAAGTCTATCACAGTCAATAATGGAAAAATCTCTCTCTGCCTATAAAAGAGGCGTTCAGATGCAAGAAAAAAAAGATAGAACATATTAAATATACGAAAATACAAAGAAGCTAAAGTTTTGAGCATCCAAAATCTTCCTTCAAAGTTTAACTCCAACGACTACAACTCTGTCAAAGCTCTCAAAATCTAAATCGCTTTGTAATCAAGGAGTTTGAATCTTTTACTCATATTACTTATTCATTTACTTAAAGTTTTGAATGTATGTACAAGTCTGCCTAAATAAGAGGCATAAACCTGTAAACTTCTTTTTTAGTATTTGATAACACAAGCAAAGTGCTTGGTGTTTATATATTGAGATAAGTAAGTAGGGAACTTGCTGAAAGGATACAAGTTTGTTGGTGAGTTTTGAAAACCAACAAGTTATAAAAGTTTCTGGTTAGCTTGAAAAACTTGGTTGGTGAACTTATGGGAAAATCAAAGTGTATTTGATCAGGTTGATCAACGTGTTAGTGAAATCTGAGATCAGTAGAGGAAACTGACTCAGTGAAGTGGAGTATGAACCCAGGAAGGGCCGAACCATTATAAAATTTTTATGCTATATATTGTGCAATCTGTTCTATTTATTCATTCAGCACTTTGATCATTTGATTTGGCGAAAAATTTTTAAAAGCTCGATTCCCGACCCTTAAGCTATCATTGTGTAAGAGACCAACATGGGTAACTTAAAGCTTTTCCCACATATCTTTTGAAGACTTACAAGTTGATATTCATTCAAACTCATCATGTGAAATGAAACAATACAAAAGAGTTTTAACTTGTTCATTTATAGAACTTTTCTCTTTTTGTCCTTTGGTCCTACTGTATAAGTGCTTATCCTTCCTTTAGGAGTTGTAAAACCATCTTTAACGATATTCTAGACAGACATGTTGTGACGCATTAAGAAGCTTGCATTCTTAATTTATAGAGAGGCTAATTGTCTCTAGTCAAATATGGGGTCTATTTGCAGATAATCCTTTTGAAAAACTAGTGGATGGAAATGAAATCTACTGTCACCATTATCATCTCCATTTTCACTATTGTTGTCATTTCCATTTTTATTATTGCTTGTTGAAACCATAGTAGATCACTTTGAGCTATACAAAAACTACTCCGATATCACTTGTTGGTCCTGTACTGTGACTTAAACAAACAGAGTTAGTGAAAATGTATCGAATATACAAAAATATTAAATAACTCAGACAAAATCAAAGATATAAAAATTATAGTGGTTTGGCAAATACTACCTACTCTACTCTCCAAGTCAAATCCCTTGCTTGAGTTTTACTAGCCAACTTAATTCCAAAGTTACAAGTGGTATAAATTTTCTATTATCTATCTGAATTTACAACTCTGAGTAGTTGTATAGTTGAATCACTTACACTCGTCCTGTAATGATTTAAATTATTTCTTAGTTTAATATCAAAACCAAGGTACAATGATTACAAAGAAGGAAATATCAAAGCATAACTTACAACCAATTTGATAAACAGGTGACTTCTGAGCTTCAACAAACTTCATAGCATTCAATTCGATCATGATAACCTATAAAACAGAGTTTTGCAATAAGCCATTTAGATTCTATCTTTTTCACTCACGTAGATCCTTTAATATCTATGGTTTAGATTTTTCAAAATCATGTTATATTATTTTTTTCATTTTTTCTAAAAAATAGTTTAACCGGTTAAATTAGTTAGTCAAATTGGTTGGACCATAAACTACACACCCGACCTATTCAACTACCAATCTAATTAGTTGAACCATACAAAAAATTATAATTTTTAAAAAATAAAAAATAAATCAAGGATGAATGATTTAATCTTATTAAAATGTTATAATTTAACAAAAAATAGTATATGGTGGTGCCAATCTACATTAAAATTTAATCATTAATTTTGACAATTGAAATAAATAAATAAATAAATAAATAAAAGTAAATTAATTTTAAAATTATGGGGTAATTGTTAGATTAATTATTAATATGAATAATATTATTTAATTATTATATAAAGGGCTGATTTCAAATAAGATCATATATTATATCTAAATTATCTAAATTTCAAACATCACCACATACAGTTTCACTGATATTTTATATAAACACTTATTTTATCACTGCTTTTCAAATATCATAAAGTTGACAAAGTACGTGGTTATAAAAATATTCCTGAAAATTTGTGACCATAATAAAAAATTCAGACAGATGTATTCATATTTGGAATCGCCCTGGTGCCGCAAACTTCAAACATGCGAAGGCGAGTTTTAAAAGTAGGGAAGCCAAACCACACTACCCACCCGGCGGCGAGTAGCCCCGGAAAATCGCTAAACCCTACCTGACGAGTATCCTATCGTCCCCTTTTCCTGGATTCCTTCACCGAGGATGGTGTTTTCAAATGACGTGCTAAAACCCTGTAAAAACCCTGGTAAACCACCACTCCAATCGTAACCGTCATCAACGTATCACAGCAGCGCACATTGCACCAGCATAAAAGCTGTAGTCGCGCTTCCTCAATTTCCTCTCGCCTTCTTCTTATCCTTCTATAATTTCATACTCTCTGTTCAGAGCTTTCTCTGTCGATGACACTTTGGCTTGGCAAGTTAATTTTGGCGAGCGGCCAGCATGGAAGAAGCTTCTTGAACATATCTTACTTCCCAGCCATGGTCAGTGCTCCTCCTGATAGGACTGATATTAGCATCCCTTGTTTTGATATGGGCACACGCTTTTCCTTCTATAATCAACTGCGACAGCTATAAGAAGCGGTTGCGCCCGTTCAAGACGAGGGTCCAATTGTCACTTTTGTTTTTGGGTTTTATTCGCACTTTCTGTGGTCATTGTTCGTTCTACCGGGGGGAGTTTGTATAGATTTTCAGGGATTTCACAACTCAGTGCGGATTTTTATCTTCCTTTTATTACTTCCACGAGCGTCTGATTGTCAAAATTCATCACACATGGATTGAGAGCCAATGCTTACTCTGCAGCATTCACGATGCGGCTTGCACCAGTTCTTGGGGGACTCTTCCTCTTCCCTTCTTGAAGATTTCTATATTGTTTGCAGGGATGGAAGAGTGGCATGAATCTCTGAGTTGTCTCCTTAGTGAGGCACTCCCCCGTTGCATTGTTAGGATAAGCTACATCTTGGGTTGGTAGAGAATTTATGCAGAGATTGAAATTGAATGAAAATTTGAGTAGCGAACATCCAAATTCTTTATTTACTAGGCTTATTAAAATATCTTCCATTGATAATGGGGAACCACATTTCAGTTGCGAATGCTGTGTTGCAGATGGATGGCATTGTGAGAATTAACGAAATTTGCATGTGAAATTTGCAAATCAAAAAATTGATTAATCAGAAAATCATGAATGAAAGCTATTAAAAGTATGCTTGAAAAAACTATCCAAAATCTTATTCCAACTTGGTCTCCAAAAAAAAGTTATTCTGGGTCTTTTCCATTTTTCTCAGCCATCATGATGTTGCTATCCATTGCCTAAACTGTCTTCCCAGTAGCTGATGGCAGAGAGAAGCATGGCAGTTACCATTCAATGCCCAGCTTAGAATTGTTCCTTCTGTTATTTTTCCCAACTAGTTTTATTGGGTTATATTGCTCCTCTTATAAATTTTGAGTTTCATTGGCAGCCTCGAAACAGTGCACTACAGCATTTCCCTGGTACTTGCTTGCCTCGTCCATTATTTGGAAATGGTGGGAGGCATGGAAAACACTTGCAGTTTAGAATCAGGAAAGTAGGTCATAACTTCAGAAATTCCACTGATCAATTGAAAAATGTGCAATTAAAGATCGGCCATAGTTGTAGCTTTCTAAGGAGTCTTACAAATGCACATGCTCTGGAAGACTCTGCTAGCTTTAGCCTTCCATTAAGATCAGGGACTTTGAGTACAAGGAATACTAAAAACAGTTTAAGAGGTTTTGAAGCCAATGGCGACAAGTCAGACTCATTGCCTTGTGAATTTATGGATAGAAGGTTATTATCAGTTCAGGCCATGCAGAAGGTTCCGGCTTCAGTAGCAACAAGAAAGAGAAGTAACGAAACATTTGTGGACGATATACAAAAACAGGATAGTAATTCTGCCCTCAAGGTTAGCAGCCTTGATGGTGGACTGCAGATTCAAGATCCAAAACTGTCTCTAGAGAATGGGTCTCTGAGAAGCAGCAAGTCAGTTTCTAAGACTGCAGATGTCTCACAAAGAAAGAAGAAGGGAATTCAAGGTAAAAAGAGTGGACACGAAAATGTTGATCAGCCATCCATGAACAATGTGGTATCTGGAAAATCTACTAAAGCTTCCAAAGGTGGTGATTCTACTAAAAATCCCAAAGCACCAGTGAAAAAAAATCAGCAAACAAGGAAAAAGAAAAACAACAATCCACCTTCAGAAAGTTGCCAACCTTTAGGGACATCTGAGCCACTCGTTTTAATCAAGACATCACAAGGAAAGAGATGTCATGACACTAGTTCCAGCCAGATCTCAAAGGCATTGGCTAATGAGGTAAACCTTCATTGTTCTATTTTATAATCAGATAGAGCCCATTATTGTCTGTAGCATGATTTCAATATTTTTTAAATTAGTTGTTGTATATGATGCTTAGTTGAAAGTATAGGTGTTGAGTCTTTCATCCTGGCAAAGGCGTATGTGGCTTTAGGGCTGACGTTGTGTTAAAAGATTCACTACACTAAACATCCACCATATCTGATTATTTTTTCCCATGATGGAAAATGACATATATAACTAAGATTCCTCACTATTAGGGCCTATTGGAAAGTTAGGTTGTGGGGATGTACTGGGTTACTGTGGGATCCACCATTTAACAACTTTGATCACCATAGTGTCACATTAGATATTTTCATTGGGCTGAATAAATACTAGTTAAATGCTGTATATTTCCTTTTTAACTAATGCTGCAGTGTTCAGATTGATCAACCTGGGGAGCTGCGCTTGCCAGTGGTTGGTAATCAGGCATCTGAGTATTGCTGTTCAACAGCAGAAAACTATTTCAAAAAGAAAGGTGCTCAGAAGAAAGTTAATGCCATGAAATTAGAAAAAATTCCAGCAAAAAAGAGCAAGCGTGTAGTGCAGGTTCTATCATCTGGTGACACACCATCAAGTTCCACCTCTAAAGCTGGGCATGCATCATGCGCAGCGGGTAGAGTTAAGGCTGATAACTGTAGAGTCAAGAACTGGAATGGCACATTAGGTCCATTGTTTCCTCCTAACGGCAAATCTGTTGTTGTGGTTGAGTCTGTTACAAAAGCAAGTGTTATTCAGAAATACCTTGGGGATTTGTTTGAAGTCCTGTCTAGTTATGGCCATGTGAGGGATTTGGCTGGTAGATCAGGATCTGTACGTCCAGATGATGACTTCAGCATGGTTTGGGAGGTTCCTGCTTCTGCCTGGACTCATCTTAAAAGTATCAAGGTGGCACTAAAGGGGTATGTTCTCCTCTTTGCATTTTTCCTTTATTGTTTCTGTTTTTTGTCTGATCTTGTTTTGTCCTCTGAAGGATCTGGCAACAAACTTGGCTCTTCTTCATCTTAGTTGTAAAATGAGATTGGTGGGATATTGAATTCTCTATCATGGATATAGCTTCCTTTAAGTGAAGTTTTGATATTGCATTCTCTATCATGGATATAGCTTCCTTTTAATGAAGTTTTCTTCATAATCTCATTAGAGCGTAAGCATGATGAGAATGATTTCCTTGTTTCTGTGCACATTCTTGAGTTGAAATTTGAAAATATGGCAGTTGGAAGGAAAAAGAATCAGATATTTCTACAAATCTTTTCATTTAGTAAACTAATAATTTAGTTCAGCTTGCTTTTTGCCAAAATAATCAGTCAAGTTAAATTATGAACACAATGACTTTTATTCATGTTTCCTGTTTTGTGAAAATGGTTAGTTTAGTTTAGTGCTCTGCATGAAGCATTTGTTAATGTGGCGGCATGCAACTCACACTTTGTTTTCAAATATATGTTTGCCACCTAAGATGTTACTTGTTATGGATGCCAAATTCTTATTTTTTCTTAATAACAAAGAAGCTTCCATACAAGTTTCATTTGTTACCATCATGACCTGAACCACTTCTTTGCTTTTGTGTTTTTGAATATTTATCTGATTACTTTTGTTCTTTTTGTTACATCTTTTATCTTGTAGAGCTAAAAATCTTATTCTCGCATCTGATCCTGATCGCGAGGGTGAGGCAATTGCTTGGCACATCACTGAGATGTTACAACAACAAGATGCCTTTCATGAAGGTATTACTGTAGCAAGGGTCACTTTTTGTGAAATAACTGAATCAGCTGTTAAAAGAGCCCTTCAGTGTCCAAGAGATATCGACAAGAATTTGGTCCATGCTTATCTTGCACGGCGTGCTCTTGATTATTTAATTGGATTCAACATTTCACCTCTCTTATGGAGGAAATTACCTGGCTGCCAGTCAGCTGGTCGAGTCCAGTCTGCAGCCCTTGCCATTGTTTGTGATAGGGAAATGGAAATTGATAAATTTAAGCAGCAAGAGTATTGGAGTATTGATGCTCAGTTTCATAGAGCAGAAGATGCGAGTGTTTATTTCAAGTCACAAGTGACACACTATGATTCTAAAAAGTTAGATAAGCTGTCTATAAGCTCTGAAGCAGAGGCAAACACTGTCCAGCAAAATATTACTTCTTCTAATTTTCAAGTGGTTGGTGCTAAGAGAAGCAAAATGGAGAGAAACCCTCCCATGCCGTACATCACATCCAGTCTTCAGCAGGATGCTGCCAACCGATTAAACTTCTACACGGACTACACAATGAAGGTCAGAGAATACAACATTTCATATCTCTTCCATTTTGAATTTGTTTTCTCTTGTATTTCTGCCTTCCTGCAGCTCTTCCTTTCGTTTTTGGAAACTTCCATTTTGGTAATTTTGGCTTGTAAATTTTCCCTTGGGATTTAAACTTTCAAGGATGAATTTATTTTATTTTCCATTATCCATGCTGAATAATTATGCTTGCATTTGCACAGGAGAGTTACTTGAGAGATCTCATGCTATATCTTAAAAAAGGACATCTTTTGGTTAATTCTTTGAATTTATTCCATCATTGACTGTGTTCTCCATGGTTCTTGTTTTATGATTTAAATGCAGTTGGCCCAAAAGCTGTATGAAGGAGTTAAATTATCCAATGATGAGGCTACTGGATTGATAACATACATACGAACAGATGGTCTGCATGTAGGTATCATTTTCTGTATCATCTTGGCTGGATGATGGGTTTCTTTAAAACAAATAATCGATTCTTTTGCAATATGCTACTGTCATTCGAATAATGCTAAGAATCACAACGGATTGCTTCATTTGCTATTTTGCTCCTGTTGTCTCCTTTAATTCATATGCTTTATTTATGCATCTTTAACTACAGTGTTAAATACCATCGTCATTGAACTTTCTTTCATTCTACACAATTGATATACACTTTTTGAGCATTACTTCTCACCATATTAGAAACAAAATAAAAAGCTACAAAGCAACACACATACGTAAAGAATTTTAAGGGATCATACACCACTGCCTGTGAACCAAATGAATGAAGCAGTGGAAGAGGCATTTTGTTCCTCCCTGAAAACTTTAGCAAATCTTATGATCCCAATGCACAAGGTTATTCTATTGCTTTTCTGCCGTTCTTGAATAGACCTCAGCTACCTCTAATTTGGTGTTCACCTCATTTCGTTTGAGACACATATGGGTCCCTCAAGAAAAACAAAAAATACTAGAAAAACATACATATTGGAAAGATATGGTGCCAGTATGGTCTAATTATTGAAAAAATATTAGAAAAGATATTAAAAAGATGGTAATTATTCAATAAAACTGTAGTTGATGCTTAAGAACACATCAATACATGTTTAATATATGAACAAAAGATAAAGGTTGTGTCCTTTCAAAGAATTTTGCACAAAAATTAATATAATTTAGGAAATTTTTGTATTTGAAATAAACATTTAAAAGCACAAAAATGTTTCAAAATCTTAAATTAATTCTAAGTTATTTAATATTTCAATTTTCATTGCAAATAAATTGAATAAGATCAGCTAATTATTCATTGTCTCATAGAACTACATTCATTTACTTCTTATATCATATCTTCACCTTATTAAAGATATATATGGGTCTCGCTTTTATGGAATTGGTTACAAAAGTGAAACGTTTTCATCAAAAACCATGATATTTTAGGTAAATTCAAGCAAACCATCATGTTTATCTCTATACCTAATTTTATAATTCAAAAAATCACCATGATTGGATACTTTGGTGGGCCACAAAAATACAAATTCATAAGATTACGTGAATCTTATTTTTTTTAAATGTTGTGGTCTACATAGTGATGCAATCAAGATGATTTTTGATATCTTTACTAAGTAAGCAATCAAGATGATTTTTGATATCTTTACTAAGTAATTGTATAATTGATTTATGGATCCATAAAACATCCTTACCTTTCAAAATGTTTTTACCTTATAATTGATTGACTTTATAGAATTTCATAGCATTTAATGCTTTAGTAGATCAAAATAATTTACATATTATATACATAGTTTTATATATTTTTTAATTATTTTAACCCATACAAATATCTAAACAAGATGGGTTTGAGACTTTGAGGATTATAGTTAATAAAATAATGATAAGTATGATGGTTGGATTAGATTTTCTCTTAACCATTAAAATGACTTAAACTAAAAGGTTTCATAAATGCTTATTATGTAACTATACCATGAAATTGTTTCTTATATATATGTGAGGAATACTTCAGCAGTGCATGTACTATTGAAGTGAATTGGTTGTACCCATTCATTTAGGTCCCACCTTGTTGATTACATGAAATCTGACTGACTATCAATCTTATAATTATCTATTTAGTTATGACCTCAAAAATTATCTCAATCAAAGGATCATGTTGATTGCAAAATTAAAATCAATTTGAGAGTTCAACTTATTAGAATTATTTGATCGTTATGTGGGAACATACTTTTAATTAAACATCCAAATCTTCTAAAGTTTCATCTTATCTATGATAATGATTATATACAATTTTATAATATTTCAACATTGAAGTGAATGGATACAAGTGAATTTTCAACATTTATGTATATTTTTATACTTTTTTCTATAGGTATGACCTACATAAGACTTTGATCAAAATGATTTCTTATAATGTAGTTAAATAGATAATGTTCAATACAATATTGGATTGGATTTTATATAGTCATATGGATGAAGCCCAAATAAACTATTATTACCAATTCACTTCTATGGTGTATGCACCATTGAAGTATTCCCTTACACACACATGACCAGTTGCATGGGACCACTCTATGTAACCTTCCTATTTTGGACTTAAAATAATGTTTTTATTAGATCCATGCAAACCACATTTTAGGTATCAAGGACAATACTCAAGGAAAATGGAGAAATTGATAAGGATGTTTCACATATAATTCAAGCAGGGTGAAAGAAATGACTTTTTGCTTTTGGAATTTATTGTGATCATTGAGCTCTAATTAGATTGAAAGAAAAATTTTATTGGGTAGCTATAAGACTAGCTATGCTTTATATGGTAGAATGCTAGATAGTTGAAGAATAACATATACATAAAATGAATGGAATTGAAATGAGGATGTTGAGATGAATGAGTTGTAAAACAAGAAAAGATAAAATTGGAAATGAAGTTGGTGTAGCATAGGAAGAAGAAGACTTTGGAAGAAAGAGGGAAGATCCTCTCAATAGGAGAAGAAGGCAATAAAGGGAGAAGAATAGAAGAATTAGAAATTAGACGGAAGGAGAAAAAAGAATTAGAGAATTCAATAATGTATTCAATTTCAATCAATCAATAATAGTTGTCTAAAACATATAGATAATCTCCTATTTATAGAAAATTACTGCTAATCCTAATCTTAACATGATGAGATTTGTGTAATATGACCCTATCTTAATGAAGTCTCCTAAATAATAAAGCAATGATCTAAACCATTCATCAAGTTGAACTATATGTGGATCGCGAAATGTTTTTGCTTGGGAACATTAGTTTATCTCATGGTTAGGTAAAATTATTGATAAATTGGTGAAATTTTCAAAAATTTTTCCAAAATATTGAAGCAATAGCTTAATCTTGTCGATATTTTCGTTTGCAGGAAAAATCTTGCTGAAAATTTCGGTGAGAAATTGGAAATATAAACTGAAAACCCTAAGTGTAACCCTAAAATCTTTTGAAACACCTTCCAGCTTGCCCAAAACTCATTTTCGAAACCCCTCTTGACGATTTTTCAAAAAAAAAAAAACAACATTTGGGCATTCAATTTGAAGATTGGACAACTACGATAACGTCGTCCATGCTTATTTCAATAATTTTCAAGCTTGAATCGATTTTTGAGCTTTGAAATCACAAATGGATGCTTCAAAATCCATTTTTGTGGGGACTTACGCAGATTCGAGAGCTTGATATTGACACAAACAGCAGTAGCTTCCCCCTCTTTTGTTGACAGCAGGTTGCAACGAACCTTGTCTTGACTTTTTCTCTTTGAATCCATCTCATTGCTTTCGAAATCAGTGTTTGAGTGATAGCAATCCATTTTTGAATGGATTCGTGGTGAAATCGGGGCGTAAAAATATCTGGCGTTATGGACAGCAGCAGGCATCCTATCCATCCAATGCTGAAAATTGTTTATCAAGTGCTGTTGAAAATTGACACTGGAGCATTGTTCATCTAAACCGCTCATACATGTTGCAAATTTTACCTATTTGGGCTCCCAATCAGTAGCAACAGGTTAGTTTTGGGCTTTTTTTTTAAATTTTTTTGTGGCAAATGTATATAATTTATTTATAATGATGGTTTATTATCATTTATTAGTATTTTTTTTTAAATTTTTCATCATGTAAATTAAAATAAGTCGTAGAAAGGATTTTTTTCTATTTAAACAACTTCTAAAAGTATTAAAATAATTTTTTTTTAAAATTACTTGATTTAAATTTATTTAATAACAATAAAAATAAATAATTATGTCAAGGATTGTCATATAATTTTCTATAGAGTTAGCTTTTACCTTATGCATCGATATTTTTTAACTTATGAAAATAAATGATTTATATTATAATTTTTAAAAGCTATTAAAATTATGACACAGATATTTATAAAATTATTAATCAGAGTTGTAAATACATGCATAGATTTTTTAGGTGTAAAAAAATATGATAACATAATTTTATGCTATATGCATATGTTTAACATTTTTATATGACCTAAATTTCCCATTTAGTAGTATTTTATTGTAGATATCTACTTTATCTGCTTTTGTGTCATTGATATGTTTCCTTTATGTCAAATATGTTGACATTTAAAGTTTTGTTTTTTGTTCTACATTTGAATTTAGATTTATCATGATTTATTATGAAATTTTATGGATTTTTTTATTTTTTTATTTTTTTTATATTTTAGCCAAAAAGTTTGGCAAAATAATCGATAATTTTTTGAAAATTAGCGAAATTTTCTCCTTTTAGGCTTAGGAAAATTTCACCTTTAAGAGAAACTGCAAATATTGGTAAAACAAATAAAAATCTGAAATCCTAATAAAACATCCCTACAATATGTGATAATGGAGAAACCATAAATCCTAATGCACTATACTAATGTTGTGTTCTTCATCATTCTGTTTGGTTTGAAAGAAAACTCATTCTTGAGTTTTGATGCCAAAGTAAAGCACACTCCAACTTTATATCTTATTTTCTTTCACTTTGGCACGAAATGATAATGTAATCTAACATGGCGAATCAGTAGAATATCTCTTTCATCTTTTTCTATACTTTCATCTTGTGGCCTTGAGCTTTCTTTTTCTATTAAATGTAGACTTCTTGAATTTGGAAGATGAATCTATCAACCTTGACTTTGCCTTTAGTGTTATAATAATGGTCTTTGTAGAATAAAGCAAATAGATTATATCATCAGCTCCTTTGATAACGATTTTGCTTGTATTTCTGCCTTCTTCAATCTTAACTTCTGTAATGTTTGAAGGGTGAATAGTTTCTTCACTTACAATGATAGAGCTATTCTGATACTCATATATACGCTCTTCATTCTGAAAATTTTTAGTTATCTCAGCTTGATGATCATGTATTTTTTCTTCAGCTATCAAATCAACTTTTCCCATTACTATTTCTGCCTCGAGAAATTTTCTCAATTCTTTTGTCTCAGCCAATGGATTATCTAATGAAGACTTTTCAACAATCAATTCTTCAGGTTCAAGGCAAAGCAATTTGTTGTTCTTAAGTGTAAGAGAGGTAGGGAGGATAGTAGTAGCACTTCTGGGCGCAGGGTTTAATAGATGAAATTTGTCTCACCTTAAGCTCATGAGGATTACCTCTAGGGTATTTTGTTGAACGTGTTCTTAATGCTTCTAGCCTTGGACTTATTCTTTGGAGCATTTGGATTATCTAGATTAAATCATTCCTTATTGCATCAGAATGAGTTTTCTTTAGAAATCAGTTTGATTTTCCAGATCTTCCCCAAGTTATGAATCTCTCATGTCTTCTTGTTCGTAACTCAGATAATCATAATCAAAATATCTTGCCCTTGAATGGTTTGATGAATGATAGCTAGAGAATTCTCCATGAAAAGCATTAGAAGAAGAGTAAGAAGATCTCTTCATTGATTTGGCTCAATTTTTTTTTTTTTTGAAAATAGGAATTTTTTCTTTTTATTTTTTTTAATGGACCTTTGTTAGAAAGAACTTTTTTTTTTAACAGATTGTGAAAACAAATTTTTTGAGAAAATAGAGATTTTTTTAAATGAGTTTTTTTAATTTCTGAAAATTTGGGACTTTTTTTTAGAATAAAGATTTTTCTATAATTTCAGAAAATTTGAATTCTTTTGCAATTTAAGAAAACTCAAAACTAAAATGCAATTTCTACAAAACAGAGGACTTCCACTCATATTTTTAAAACTTGGATTTCATATGCATTTTTTTGGAAATTTTGGAGGGTTTATATGAAAAATTTTCAAATAGGACCAGTTTGCAAAAGTTTCAATAATTAGGGACTTCCAGTTAAAATAACTAAGTGTTTTAGTTGAAAACCCCAAAGTGGAAATCCTCATGCATCGAAAGCCTGAAAACACAACAATGGCTGTCATCTTCTTCCCTCAATACTGCAAGAATGAAGCTGGGTTTCCACGTCAGATGGGTCTGACATCTTAAGCTCCAAGCAAGAAAGCTTCAGAATAAATTTCGGATGCCGCTGCAGAAGAAGATCATTATGGCTTGGGATCTGTTGAAGGCAGTATCACTCGGTTCAAACACTATTGGATATGAAGAAGACGGCTACTGAGACGTGCTGGAGCCGAGGAAGATGGCTCTTTTGGACAGCAGTAAAAGAACGAAGATCTAACAGCCTTTGGACCGCAAATCTACATCAATGACTTGCAAATCCAGTACCTTATGAAACTGTTGAAAGTATTCTAGCAATCAAATCTGAAATTCGATAGCAAGTATTCAAACTGGCAGCAACAAAATCTGATGCCCATTAATTGTAAGAAGATGAGGACAAAGAAGGAATCCGCACTGCCAATACAAGAGGACAAAAGGAAGCCTACTGTTTGTGGTTGAGACGATCTGTCACAGTGTGTGATGGTAGATAGTGCGATGATTGCTGTCATTGGAAATTGGGTGTGGGGCTATTAATCTTGAATGAGATCTAACTTTTTGGTTCTGATACCAAACTGATGTAGCATGAGAAAAAGAAGACTTTGGAAAAAAGAGTGAAGATTCTCTCAATAGGAGAATTAAGGAAAGGGAGAAGAATAGAACAATTAGGGATTTTAGAGAAGGAGAAAAGAGAATTAGGGAATTCAATAATATATTCAATTTCAATCAATCAATAATAGTTAGTCTAAAACATGTAGAGAATCTCCTATTTATTGAAAAACAATAATTAGATCATTGCTTTAACATTTAGAAGTCTTCACTGATATAGGGCTAGGTTACATAATTCTTCATTGTAATCAAATATTGTTTTTCTATTTTCCCTGTTTTCTTAAGTTTGTAGTTGAGGGATCTACATTTTGGTCATCCAAGTGCAACTATTTGTATCTGAAATACGTAATGGACTTGAAGCTGTTTTTCATTCCGAATGTTTTTCAGCCTGATTATATATGGAAGTTAAAGAACAATCTTGGCCTTCAGAAGTTAACCATGTGCTGTTGTGGCTGGCCATTTTAATTTATATTGGTTTATTTATTTCTGCTGCAGTCTCCATATTTAATGGGATTATCTTTTTTTTTTTTTTCCCTCTGGTAAAATTCTTTTCATTTTCCTTCTGTTTTCTGTTTTAAGGTTTCCGATGAAGTTGTAAGGGATATTGGCATGCTGGTTGTAGAAAGGTGAGCTCTTCACCCCATTATGATTGCTTACGTGCAATTAGGTTTACAAAATGTAGTTTCTGTAGCTCTGCTGGGACTTGAGAACATCTGCATGATGCAGGCTGATTTTGCTTAATTTGTAGAAAATCTCCCTTGCTTGATGAGACTTTACCTTCATTTCTGTAACAAGTCCAAATCCAACTATGTGGGGGACCATCATGGTCTTTTCATAGGAACAGCCATCTTTGCATAAATTAGTAGGCATTGCAAATGGAATTAGAACTGATGTTGGCCCTTCTAATTGGTATTGAGCTTCTTGTGCAGTATTTCCTTGTGATGTGTCAAAATGAGAGTTCTTTTTTTCACAGTCACTACATGTGGAGAGAAATCTGCTTGATTGTTCTTCCCCATCATGGTTAGGGTACTTTTTATTTATTATTATTATTTTTAACTTTCTATTGTTTTTGTGGGACGATTTTGTCTTTGTTTTTACTGTTTGCCATCTCTCCTGTTGCTGAGCTTGCATTTCTGACTTGCCAAATTTGGCAGCTCTCTCACTATAAGGCAAGCATAATTTATATTTTGAAACAAAGAGTATGGTGTGCAAACTGATATATTGAGTGCAAGTTCCTTCATTACATGTAATTTCTTAATTTGGTTTCAACCCAGAGATCCTAATATTGTGCCTGCTTTTGTACTTAATAAAATAGAAAGAAAATAGAAAAAACAAATAGAAAGATTGAAGCTTTTGCTATTTGAATTCTCTGTTTATTTATTGGTTCTTTATAGGTATGGGCAGGATTATCTACTAAAAAGCAATCCCAAGTACTTTAAGGTGAAGAATGCTCAGGAGGCCCATGAAGCTATTCGGCCAACCAATATAAGGAGGTTACCTTGTAAGTTTTCTTTATAGTAACGCAAATCTATATATGTTTTTAGTTCACATCATGAATACAATTGGTCTGCAACTTGTATCCTTTTATCTTGCCTTCTTTAGTTCTACTGGGTAGTTTCTAATGTCTTCCAATGTTCTCCTTTGCTTCAGCATCACTGGTTGGCATTCTTGATGAGGACTCCTTGAAACTATACTCTCTCATATGGTCTCGGACTATCGCTTGTCAAATGGAACCTGCGACAGTTGAGAAGGTGAATCCCCTAATGGATCCATCAATGCAAAATCGGCCAAAACGTAGGCCATAATAGGAATACTTTTTACTATAACTTGACCTATACCACCATGTTAATGAATGTAATAGTAATTTGGTACAACTCTTACTTTTTGAACTGACAAAAACACTGCACAAAGTTTTGAGCGGCTTTGGTGTGTACAATAATTTAAGAAATCTATTTTTTGAAATGTAATTGACAATTACCTATTAACATATTCGATTTAGTTTCTTGTTTTGTGGGCTTTCAGATATAACAACATATTTAATCAATAATTTCATATATACCTACACTTAATTAAAAATAGTACATATGCTTACACATTTTAGAAACTTATTTCAGAGGCTTCCAGGTTATTGTTATGCATATGGTCCATATTATAGTCAATATCTACAACAATCAAAACCACCTTAGGGTTGAATCATATAGTTATTTTTTTTGGCTATCACCCTCAACAGGGATGTGAATACAGGCAGTATGACTGTAATAATAATAATAATAATAATAATAATAATAATAATAATAACAGTAACAATAACAATAACAATAATAATAATAATAATAATATTAATAATGAGGACAATAATGAAGACGAAGCTGCAAGGTGCTCATTTTGGTGGCAATGTCATGATGTGGTTAAAAGACTAAACATTTTAAAGTTTAAACATTTACTTATGTTAGAATTTAGATAGACAATCATTCTAAGCTTGTATTTGTTAAAATCTTTTGCTTGCTTTATGAGATATTCATATTTAACAATTATTGAAAATTTTCATTTGAAGTTGACGATTTGATGTATGAACAGTTACCTTAGTAAGAATGGATTGGTACACCATAAATACATGTGCAAAATACAAAATAACTATCTATTTTTGCATAGCTCAATTTTTTCTTCTTTTGGATATTTTCTCCTAATTGTTTGACCTAGAAGAATTGTTTGATATGGCTTGATACCAATATGATTTCCTCATATTGTATAGGTATTTTGGAGGACAGATACGCTACCCGATACTAATATTCTGAGCAATGCTTAGAAATGGTGGTGTATTGGTTCATTTTTTATAAAGATAGCTGTTTATGTGTCAAGTTATCAAGTTCAAATCGAAAATTCAAAAACTATCAAGTATAAACATTTTATCAAGCAAACAAAGCCTTTAACATGACAAGTTTTGGAATGATTAACTATCGAACATCAGTAAAATGTTCAAGCTATTGGTCTTTTTTACCTTATCATTGCTAACATAATCGTCTAATGGATTCATTACCGTTATTGTCTTTATTGTTGTTGTTATTATTGTTATATTGCATGTTTTGATATGTATTGAGGTCATCATCATCATCATCATCATCATCATCATATATGATTTGGTTTGGATTTGTAATCCGAGTTATACAAATAAGGTTGAACCCAACCTGATTTTCTATAGGAGGGTTGGTTTGGGTTTGGGCTTTGACAACCCGAATTTAACCCGACCCGATTATATATATATATATATATATATGAGTTTTTTTTCCTTTTTATATTTCTTTATATTATAGCTTTTAACCTTTTGTACCTTTGTACCTTTCTTATGCTATAAACATGTAAGTTATATTATGTTATATGACTAGAATTTGAAATAAAATTTGAGAACTAATTATAATCATGAAAATATGCAGAGTAGTTTGGTTTTTCCTTTTTTTTTATTTTTCTAATGTATTTAGTTACTCTCTACCAAGTGCTAGTTTATTTTTATGATTGAGGTTGGTTCACTGGTTGAGATAAGGAGTCTTAGGCTCTTAGCAAAATATAAGTTTTATTTTTTCCTTTTCAGAATATGAATCAAAATATAAGCTTTAGTTTTTCCTTTTCAGAATATGAATCTTGACAATCTAATTGTGAATTTCTTTTTAAGACATAGGTGATATAAATGAGTTCTTTATTTTAATATCAAAACATGGAAAAATTTTGTAGAAATAATATTTCAATAGTATTGAAACTAAAATGTTTTTTTTAGTCACCATAAAATATTTACTCAAAAAAAATTTAAAATAAAAAATTAATGAAGTTCAATATATTTAGTTGATTTTTTAACCACACATGTCAACCTGAATTGAACCCGAAACTGACCTGATATTCTTAGGATAGGTTGATTGTTGGGTTGGAGTTTTAAAAATTGGGTTAAGATTGAGCTAAGCTTTTACAAATAGGTTAGGGTCGGCTTGACTTCAACCCAAGTCAACCCGACCCAATTTACACCCCTAATACTATATGCCTACATCCTATCCAATTTTTGGATCCATGATTTGGAGAGTTTTTTGATTTTTTTTATTTGTTTTTTTTTCGTTGTCATTATTTTTATTTATTTATTTATTTTTTGTGCATGCATGTTGTGTTTTTGCAGGGGTGCGTTCACTCCTTTCTTGTTTACATTTTGATATAGACTCTTAATTGATCCAGGTACAAGTGGATATTGCTGATGACAACAAGAGCATGATTCTACGCTCAACAAGTTCAAGAGTTGTGTTTCCTGGATACCAAGCTGTTTATAAGGTTCCTCCATTCCAAAATTTCAGCTTTTATGATTTAGAAATTATATAAGGGAGGGTGTCTGATTTATACAAATGTTACTTTGAACTTGGGACAGACATGAAGAAATCATTGCCGTTATGGCATGATTAAACAGATTTCTGTCATTTCACAATAGCACAACAATTTAATCTGGTGTCCATTCTGTCAAAATCCCTATGGTCTATTGTAGGTAGTACAGACTAATGGTCTGTTGTTTGCGGCAAACTTTATCATCAATTCTTCAAAATATTTCGGAAGCTCTTTTTTATTTTTATCTTTTGCCCTGCCATTTCTAGGATGAAGAAAGTGCAGCTGTTGGACATGATGAAAATGAAGAGAATGCTCGTGAGGAAGCATTTAACATTCTTTTCTCACTGAAGGTAGCCTACATGTGTGTTCAAATATCATTTACAAATTGCTCTTTGACAGGAAATTTATGAGGTGGAAATCCTTTTTTCTCCTTTCTCCATGCCCTTATAATTGATTTGACATTTAATTACCTCAACAACTTTACTTTTTGCTGTTATTGCCTTTATTTCAATCATTACTGCCTGTATTTTCATCTAAAAAGCAAATCTATTTTATCTTTATTCACTTTATTTCCAATCAGTGTCTCCTCTTCTGTTACATCATTTCCTCCAGTTTTTCTCAGTCTAACTTTTGTTCCTCTTTTGCACCACTTTTTCCAATTCTGAAGCATAGAGTTTTTTTTGTAACACACTTTCCTGTTTGTCATCTTAATTAAAAATGATGTCTTGGTTTATGATTGTAGAAGAAATGAAAATACACACCTGCTGGCTAAAAGAGAAGAACAGAAGAAAAAAATTTCACTGATGTCAAACCATCCTACTTAATATAGCATTAATCTGGATAAGAACTAAATTACACTTTAAGAATTTTTAATTCCTTTTAATCATGACCTATATAACTTTGACAATGATGAATTCCTGATATAAATTGCTTTTGACGAATTTTTTGTTCGTTGTTCTTTTTAGAAAGAAATTATCTGTCATTTTTGGTTGAAAAAGCAGAAAATAACATGTATGTTTTGATATAAATGATTCTTCATACGACTTAGTACAAAATCTGCAGAGTTTATTTTATTTTATTTTTATGTTTCTTCCAAATGGGGTATTGTTTAGGGGCTTAATAGTGATGCTTCAAGTCCTTAATGTTACTCAGTATCTTGGTTTTAGTTAGGGGACCAAGTAAATCTCAGTAAGGTGGAAATCAAGCAGCATCACACGGAACCTCCCCCTCGTTATTCTGAGGCATCACTGGTAAGCCTGTATTCTGACCCTGGCATCTAGTTTTTTGTTTTTAGTTTTTTAGTTTTTATTTTTGTCACCAATTTGTTCTGCCTGATATTTTCTGTCGATGAGAAGATTGATGAATGAGTGAATAGCTGCTGCTTCTACTAATTGGCATTCTGTTCATTTTAATGTTGTTAAAGGTCAAACGGCTGGAAGATCTGGGAATTGG
This sequence comes from Pouteria campechiana, assembly GCA_036873735.1. Taxonomy (NCBI): domain Eukaryota; kingdom Viridiplantae; phylum Streptophyta; class Magnoliopsida; order Ericales; family Sapotaceae; genus Pouteria; species Pouteria campechiana. Next base: position 20,100 of record JAYJMB010010730.1, read on the forward strand.
AAGACCTTCTACTTATGCATCGATTCTGAAAGTGTTGAAGGTGTTTCTCATGCGGCAAATGATTCAGTGTCTATGAATTTCATTTTTTCATGTCTATTTTGAAACTTCAAATATGGGATTGCCTACCATCAGTCGTCAGGAAGAAGCTGCAGTTGCCAATAGCTTTGTGCAAGTAACTCCTGTTTTGGGCATATGAAAATTTACAGGGGATTTCCTTTTTTCTCTCTGGTTTCAAATGGAAGTACAGGACAATTTTTTTCTCTCTGTAGTGACTTCCAAACTTGTACCCCTGAAAGGAAGATGAAAGTGAACTGTGCTATTGTTTCAATGAGCCTACAACTTAGAAGAAAATGCAAAGAATAAAAATGCAGAAACTGCTTTGAGATAAATTTTTCTGAAGAGATGAAATTAAAAATGGGCATAAAATGTATGTATAACGTAGATTTTCTATTGGATCTAATTTTTATTAATAGGTAAACCATGACTAATAAATTGGTGATTCAAATTTTGAGACCACCTTGGTCATCCCTAAGCCAAGTCAAGGTTCACTAATGTGGAACAGGTTGGGAAAAAATTGGAAGAAAGTGGAAGGATCCTCTCAAGGGGATTAGAATGGAAGGAAGGGGAGAAAAATAGACGAATTTTGGAAAGATGAGATAGAATTAGGAAGTAGCAGGGAATCATCAATCACTTTGCTCTCAATTCATTAGCGCATTGTAAAAACTGAATACAATACACTCTACTTATATAAGATAAATATTGTGTATAATCTGCAGAATAAAATCCAAAATAAAATAATGAAAACTCTAACCTAAACCAACCATCAGGTTGTTCTTGTTTTGTTTGCTTGAGAAATATCAAATCCCTCCAAAATAATTAAATATCCAAAATTCTAAATAAAACATCCCAAAAAATATACAACAAGATATAAACCATAAATCTTATGCTCAAGATTTATTGTGTTCTTCATCACTCACCCATCTTAAGTTTTCATTTTCTTTTGCTTTGCCTCATTCCACTGTGTACGAGCAAGAACATTGCAGTATTAAAAAGAAATCTGTGAAAAAGAAAAGGCAAGAAATGAGCTAAACATATTACCAGTAAATTATAGGGATTAGGCATACTGAAAAAGATGAAAAATTAAGCATGCTTTCCATATACTACATAAAAATAATTGTTCTTTGGGAATTTTCATGATTCTACTCTATTGATAGTGTGAAATGCAAGTTACATAGTATTGTGGTATAACTGAATATGATATGATCTTCTTTGGATGCATACAGCTAGTTTGAATCCTTGAGCTTGCAGTTATAAGTTTTATGGTTGGCAGATAGATTGAAAACTTTGCATTTTTATATTTGAACTTCATTGAGCAATTCTTTAATGGTTAAATTTCTGATGGCATACAGGAAAGAAACTTTTGCATTTTTATATTTGAACTTCATTGAGCAATTCTTTAATGGTTAAATTTCTGATGGCATACAGGAAAGAAACTATGTGACAATGAAAAGCAGAAAGCTGGTTCCAGAATTTCGAGGTCGCATGGTATATTGTTGTTTCCTTCATGTTGAAACTTTCTTTCATGATCATGGTTCTCTAATGTACTTTTAATTTTCAATGTTAGCGAGACAATTATAAAATTACTGCTGAGTTGCTTGTGGTACTGCCACTAGTATCTCAGTTGAATTAGAGTTGATAGGCCTACATGGTTGATGTATCATATGATAGTGATAATGAATATAAACTTAACGTACTATTCAAAGGAGTGATGACACTTATCAGAAAGCACATCTTGCATTTAAGAAGTGGATTTAGTTTGATTTGGGAGCGTTGGCTGGGTGAGATTCAGAGGACGTTTAGGTGATGTCGTTTATCTTACAACTGGATTTTTGAGACTTAGAAAACTGGTTGGGTTTTGGCACAAACCCCTCACCTCTCATTGTCTTTAATTTTCCATTTTTAAATTTTAAAGAGCATTTCAGTGGTGGCAATCATGATAGGTTCAAAACTGGAACATGCTTTGTCACATTTTTTTTTCCTGAATCTTGTCATTATTTTGGTTGCAAATTTTTTCTGCAATAATTAATATATAGCTTTCTAATGTTTGCCAGCTACTGATTTTCTCTAAAGATTTAAGGAATAAGAAAACATCAAGACTTTAGTGTCCTTGTTCATTGTTTCTTCTTCTTTTTCAAATTCATTTGTTGCATCATGCTTTCATTTTTATGTGAGCTATTGCTATTGACATTTTCTATATTTAAATTTATTTAATTTTGTCAACATTTAGATAGCTTTCAGTTCAAGAATCTTAAATGTTTTTTCTGGACTGACTGGCTCTTTTCCCATTTTCTTTCATGTCAGGTATCTGCATTTCTCTCGCATCATTTCTCTGAGGTCACAGATTATAGTTTTACGGCTGATATGGAAACTGAGGTATTTCTTTGTAGGATATAAAATTTCTTCCTTTCTATCAAGACAAAACTTGCTGATATTCATGATTATATGACTATTGAACCTCCTTTGCGGAGTATGATTGTATTTTGTATTGATGACGGTCTAACAATCTCCAAGATTAGAGATCTCTTACTAGCTTCCTAGGTTATCAGATTTGCTATTTGATCATTGTATACTAGAGAAAATACTTATTCTCTTTGTGAGTTGCATCACACTAATTCATAGTTTGCTTCTTTTAATATTTATTTATCTGATGTCCTGTTGCTTACAGTTTGTCTTGTTGGCCTCTGAGTGCATTTTTCAGGTTTTACTGGTTCATTATGGTCTCAATGCAATTGCAATCTCTTTGGATCTTTGTAGCACTAAGATGAATTTATATTTGTTGGCCAAGTTTGTAGCACTAATATGAATTTATATTTTGTTTCACCAAGTTCTCTTTGTTGTTATGTAACTTTCTCATATGTTTGGTTTGTGCCTGTTCATCCTTCTGTCAGCTGGACAATGTTTCTAAAGGAACAACTGAATGGAAAGGCCTTTTGAAAGATTACTGGTCACGATTTAGTATGTATTGCAATCTTACCAGTAAGATTGATATTCGGCAGGTATGTAACATTTCATTCTGAAGGAGTGGATGCTATCTAGCAAATTAGATCTGAATGTTTTCTGATGTACTCTGCTTCTATAAATTGTAGGTAGAGAAGATGTTGGAGGAGACTTATACACACTACCTATTTGCATCCCTTCCTGATAAAAGCAGGAGATGCCCAAGGTAACTACCTCCATATGATGGGAGAAATTTATCTTTGGTGCATTGATCTGTGTAAAGCAATGATGCCATGTAAGAGATGGCGTGATGATTTTTATGAGCACATGCCTATGCTTCTCTATATGGAAAATTTAAAAATACAGCCCTTGATTTTTAAAGCTTTGTTTTATGTTCTTGTTCCAAGGAAATTGATGGAGGACAAGAAGGAAGAAAGGGATAGAAAGAAAGATTCTCTCAAAAGGGAAGAAGAAAAGAAAAGATTGGGGAAATAGATGAAATTAGGGGAAGGAATAGAAGACAAAAGAGGAGTAATTATATTTGTAATTCATCAAATACTGAAAAAGCCTAATGTATGTTACCTTATTCACATGGAGCTAATAGGCAGAGTAAAACCCTACTAAAATTTTGTATAAATAAAACTTTGAAATAAAGTAATCAAAACGATGATCCAAGCCATTCTTTAAGTTTATCAAAAAGAAGATAAATAATTCCTAATTTCTATAATCACACCTAAAATATGTGTGGATTGGGTATGAAGAATTATGATTTCCATCAATTCTCTCCTACTTTAAAAAACTCTACACTGGAGAGTTAACATAGTGATACTATTGCAAGGGATTTAGGTTCAAGCACTAGAGCTCCTCTTTAAAAATCCTTGTAGCATTTGAATTAGGTTAGATCTTCCACTTAACAAGGTAACGATAATATCCACTTGAATGAGAAGTGATAATCTCATTTTGGTGGATACTTTTCACTTGATTCGGAGGCATGAATGACGCTTGGTTTAGAATGGGTATCTGTATTGAAGATGAAGAAACCCTAGCAGGTAGACATATTTTCCTATATCTGAAGGCAAGTATTAATGCATTAGGTTTTAACTTTTGGATTATATAGAAAGGCCTATTGCCTCATGCATGTAACTTTTCTAAAGAATTCTTAGGAAATTGTTTAGGTCTCATGCCAACAATTACATTATCCCCTTTATTAAAATTTTGATGCCTACAATGTATGTTTGTAGAACCTTATAAGTTTCATTGTTAAAGGCTTGTTTGATTGGTTAGAGCATGCTGGCTAACGGTTGATAAACAGTTGAAGTCAAATAAGCTGAGATTATTTGATACAACTGAATTAAATGGCTTAAAATTGTTAACCTGTGCTTAATGCAACTAAACCTAAAATGCTTAAATAATGTATAGAAGATTGAATTGCCAATGAATTGCCATTGGATTGCCCTCAAAAGTGGTCAAACAAAGAAATTTCTTGATAGCCTAGTTTTATTTAGTTACATAGGTCTACTTAATTAGGGATCTTACATAGTGATGTAGGTTGTTATGTCCTAATTTAGTTGTATAAACAATGTTCAAACTTTCTAAAATAATGATCTAAACATTATTTGGTGAAATTGGAGAAAATTGGTGTCCTAGTGTGATTTGGATGCATATATCTATACTATTTAAGACCAATGAAAGTAACTTGGATGAATAAATCTATATTGTAAAGGAAGTTATGCAATATTTATGTGAATAGTTTTGGAAGATAAATGTTTAATAAATAGAAGAGCTTCTTAGCCAAAGCTTATGACTTATCTATCAGAATGAACCTATAAGCCTCTTCCATAAGCTTTGTTAGATATAGCTTACTTTTCAAGGCAGCTTATTGTAAGCAAATAAGCCATAATCTTAAAAACTAAGCCAAATTAAACAATTGCTATGTGCTGTTTTTCATCTTATAGTTGCATGCAGGTCATGGATTTGTTTGCAAAAGAATTTGCAGAGGCTGAAATGCAAATATTTATTGGTAAAGGCATAACATTAGGGTACGAGGAGAAAAACTTTGTATAATTTCAAATGGAGACTTATTCTAGAATAGTTAGCTAAATTTTTATAGTATAATTTTGCTATATGCAACAAAGAGTCCCATGTTTCTAAATGTTCACCTACCAAAAACCCAATTAAATCTCTCAAACTTTGATTGACAACCTTTATTTGATTATCAGTTTATGGTTGAAAAGAAGAAGAAGATTTAAATTAAGTCTTAGAAAGCTTCTACAATGTTTTCTAAAAAATAACTTATAAATTGAACATCCTTATCAAAAATGATTGTGGGAGACAATCCATAAAGCCTAACAATGTCCTTAAAAAACAATTTGACAGCATGTGTATCAATAACTTTCTAACATAATGGAAAGTGAGTCATTTTTGAGATTGTCCACTATTATAAAGATAGAATCACACCCCTTAATAATTATAGGAAATTCAAAAATAAAATCCATTGTAATGTCTTTTGAAGGAACTTGTGTTATAGGTATAGGCATGTACAACCTTTTGTTCCTCTTCTTATCTTTCTTTTATTGACACATTTGATAGAGGCAGCCCCAACAACATTTTGTTTTAATGATCCTTAATCAAGGCTATCATTGTATTATGACAAAAGTATCAGGTTATTCTTCCTGTATAGTTCCTATATTAAAATGTCATGCAAAGAAATGTTGAGAATACGTAACTTAAACCTCCAAATAAGTAATTATTTTGAATCCTCATGATAGATAATATTAAAATTAGAATATCTTGTATGCTCATCCTTTAACCTATCAAATCCTATCACACTGATACCTCATAATTTGAAGGATTGCAATCATATGATTGAGGGCATTTGTTGATTTGTTCTTATTACCTACATAATGCTTAAGAATAGAAGTATAAATTTGGTGAAACTCAATCTACCTAGCATGTTCGGCATGGAGTTTATGCTATGAATACTAATATTTTAAAACTTGATGATTGGAATATGGCATAAAATCTTGAGGTAACAACTAAGGTCTCTAATGCCTTAGTTCATGCACCATAGCTCGTCATAAGTAAAATACATCTGTTTGGTGTCATCAAGTTTTTGGTGAAAGTATTGATATGAAAAGCTTAAGATGTCTATTTAAGGCCAAGAAATCCCTTCAATTGATCCTTATCATAATAATACACTATCCCTTAAGGACCAATTTTTCAGCTATCTACTATAGCAACATTGACCCAATCATGGATCATTGTAGAGACGCTAGCTCGAACGGTAGCGTTTTTTTTCTTTTCTATGATGGTTTTATCTAGCTACTAGTAATTTTAATTTGGCCTCTAGGTTACCCATCTAATTACCAGTAATTTTAATCTGGCTCGTATGTTGCCCCTTTCGAGAGTTGAACTCGTGACCTAAGGATCAATTGTCAAACTATGATATCATTTGATATGAAAAGCTTACATTGTTTGTTTAAGGCAGTGTTACTAAAAGTGGAATGAACTGGTTGGTTCGACTGGTTTGATTGGGAACCTCCTACAATCCTAGTTTGATTTAATATGGTTCTCATTTCTTTTAAAAAACCACATCTTACCGTGAGAACTGGTGGTTTGATTGAACAACCAATTCAACCAACCGACCCTGATTCGTACTTAAGGGGATAAAATGAACAAGGAAAAGAAATAATAGACAATGAGAGAATAGGAAGTCATTTGCTCTTGATGGAGATCTTGCTGCGTCGCGCCCAATTTGTACCTATTTTATGTGCAATCATAGGAAGTAGGACTTGTTTATTTGATTTGGGACTTTTAAAATATTGTGATTGGTCTAGATTACTATTTTGGTATTTTATTTGAGATTTTATTTGTTAGGCAATTTTTGGGGCTTTATTTACGAGTTTATAGTTAAGATAACTTGTATTTGAGTTGGTTAACACTTTATGATTGAAATTATTATTACTTCTATTTGCCTTAATTCTTCTTCCTAAATTCTTCCCTACTTCTCCTCTTTCTTTCCTTCTTATCCCTTTAAAGGATCTTGCATCTTTCTTCTTTTCTCTTTATTTGTCTCACAACAATTTGTTATCAGAGCATACCTGGTGAATTTTTTAAATTGTCATCACAGCTTTGCAAAGCTATTCAAGGCTGCTGCAGCATCTGTGCTGTGAAAGGCAATCACAAAATTTCCGCAACTCCTTAGGCAATTTTGACAGCATACAGAACGTCCATCTTCTGCATGGAAACATTGTAACCCATCTGCCGCAGCAACCACATCTATTAAGGAGTTCTCTGGGCAATACTTTTCATCTATTTGTTAGAATGCTGAAAAGAAAAATCCATTGCCTGCATTTTTGCCCCCAAATTCGATGCACCCAGTGTCGATTTTCGATAAATCAGAAGGCTCTTGCTTCATTTTTGGCTACTCAATTTTTATCTATTCATAGCATTGGCAGATTTCCTTGGAAGCCATTTTCTTTGTTTCTAGCGAGTCATAGAGTCGGAACATGGTTCCATAGCTTTGAAACCACCTTTACAAGGCTCTGGTTGACTTCCTTGTCTTCCGCAAGCCAAAACAACAACTGCACGGTGTCCAGTTTCATCTCTGACCACTATTAGCCCATCCATGATCCACCTTCAGTGTTAGAGAACTGAAGCTTGATCACCATTGGTGTTGAAATTGCTGTCCAATGGCTTTGGTCAGGTCGAACAGCGTCGCTGAGTTTATTGGTGGGTTTCGAACCCACCCCAATCTCACCTCCATGGCTGCACAGGGAAGAAGAAGTCCAAGTCTTCTGTTTCATTGTTTTGGGGATTTTTGGAAAATTTTAAGACGACCCCTCATATTTTGCTCTTTGAAACTAAATCCACTTTCAGAAATTCCCAAAAGGTCCTCACAGATCCTAGAATTACTAAGCAGCCCCTACCTTCGCAGAAAATTGCAATACTACCTGTCTTAGAAATTTCAGAAAAGCCCTTACCTTTGCTGGAAATTGGAGAAAAGCCTATTTTCAGAAATTTCTGAAAACCCTTTTTTTCCAGAAATTGCGATTTGGTACACAGGTAATTAAGAAAAGTTTTTAGGGTTTCTTAAAGGGTACAATTCTTCCACTTGAATTATATTTTTATATGTTGGTCAAGCTAGAATACCTTCTCTTATTTATTATTTTGCTGACATTGGTCACTTTAAGAATAGGCTATAAGACAAGCATGTACCCTGTTTTTATAAAGGCTTTTAGGTTGAATTGTTCGATGAGTTCAAATTTAGGCTTACAATTCAAGCTCAGTCTTCGAGCAAATACCTTTGACCAGTCATGCTTAAAGCAAGTTCAAGCTAGCTCATTTTATGCCCAAAACAAATTCAAGTTAGGTAATTCTTGGCTCTATTTGGCTTGTTTACATCCTCAATGCCACTGGAAACCAATTTCCACTCTTGGGACCTGACTGGTACATAGACTTGCAGACTTCCTTCAAAATTAGAATTGTTGCCTTTTGGCATCATAGACTTGCAGACTTCCTTCAAAACTAGAATTGTTGCCTTTTGGCATGCCATTTCTCCATGCTATACATATCTCAGATGAGTGTTAAAGAAGGAAGTTCTCGACTAGAAAGTGTTTTGGGTGTTCAAGATTACATTGACCCACTCATTTCCATCATGGACCAATTTTCCTTATTTTTTTCAGCAGGTAAATTGTTGTAAGTTGAACACATGCTCCGGTAGTTTCTTTACATTTCAGTGCATTTCAGTGCTGCGTGTGAACTGCAATTTCTGCCTTGTCATTCTTGCTGTGACCTCTAAGTGTAAACCTGGTGCAGTTGTAACGAGGGAACTTTGATCTTCAAAGTAAGTCGATTTGGTGCAGGCTATTTTATCGGTTGTGACAAGCATCCAAAATGCAAGTGAGTTTGATTCACATGACAAAAACTGAGATTATTCTCCCCTATCTCCATCAAATCAATAAGTGACATGTCTGGTGCATTCTACCTTTATTTAATTTGTCACGATCACTTGCAATTTTTGCATCTGCAAGTTGCCCTTTCTGCTATTCCGATACATAGGAAGCCATGGCTTCCATTGATTTTGCTAATTTTTGGGTCTATCACTGGGCTTTCTAAGCTTATCTTAGCTGAAGGGGATAAAAAGATGTTAGCTACAACCCTGAATTTCACATGATGTAGGTACAAATCATGATACCAAAATGCCATTCAGTCCCTATAAAACTTTGTTCCTCTTTTTTCCCTCTCACTAAGCATCACCAATTGGTTGCAGGTATCCTGGACTGAAAATGCTTTAAGCCTGTATCAATGTGCACAAAGCTGTTGTGAACTTGAATTTTTCTGTCTGCTGTTAATTTTGAAAATTGCATCGTTGTACTGATGTTTGGAATTGTGTCTCTAGTGGGCAAACACATCTATTGGTGGCCCAAGCAGGCTGCAGAAGTCGCACATTGTTTTGCGATCGTGATTTTGTTATTGCACAACTTCAGTGCATGAAATTTGTCATGGAAGTTGTCTTTTTTTCTTTTTTCTTTCTTTTCCTTTCTTTCTTCTTCTTCTTCTTGTAAAAGATACATGATATGGAGTTGCTGATTCGATGAAAACCTGTTGTTACCTGGCCCATGTATCACTAGGGTTTTCTGATATATGTGAATTTTGGTTGACGGTTGTGGAGTTTAGTGGGTAATGAATTTGGCAGCTACTCCATGATCCCTTAAACCAATAATCTGAGGATAACATGCCATGCAATAGAGAAGGATATAAATATTCTTCTTATATATATATATATATAAATCATTCCAATTGAAAACCTATGTGGGTCACGATATATATAAACTCAAAAGATTGCTTGAAATACTTTTTCGAATGTTGTGGCCCATGTAGGTTTCCGATTAGGATGATTCGTGATATTTAAACTAAATAAATGATGTTAAGCATGGTAGTTGTCTTGGATTTGATTGAAATGTCATGGTGTGTAAAAACTCAAGGGGTTGCTACTTGCAACCCATTTCACATGAGAATATGTATATATGTGTGTGCGTGTACGTCGCTCTCTCTCCGTGTGTGTTTGTGGTATGTATGTATACATGTATGTATGTAATGTAATGTACCGTAAAGTAACATATTGTAATGTAATGTAATGTTTCCGTTGCATTCCTTTTCACTTGTCAATTTTGCTTGTGATGAAATGTAATGTTTCCATTTCGCCTGTCATGGTCCAACAATTGTGTAATGCCATGTTGTATAACCAACTAGATGTCATCCAGGCCATCTGGTATTTTTGTATATCCCATTAAGAAATTCCTAGGAATGGACTAGGTTAACATGGTTTCTGGAGTTTAGATGTCATCCCGGCCATCTGGTATTTTTGTATATCCCATTACATGGTTGCTGGAGTTGATGTCCAGTATGGAAATAAAATAAGAATTACATTAGTCAAGAAACATAAGAGTTCAGAAGGCCAATTGATTCAGTTGAACCAGTGGTTTGTTTTGATTCCCATATTAGACAGATTTTGATCGCAATAGCCCCTAACTGATGATTTCCTAGTATAAGTTCTGTATTCATGTAATGTTGTATGCAGATATATTGCTAAGACAATATTTACTGAAGATGATGAAGGTGTTAATCCTCAAAAATCAGACAACAGCTTTAAGCCAAAGTTGCTAGGTCTTCATCCAGGTTCTAATGAAAAGGTTGTATAATCTTATCATCATTGTAAGACTTTTAATATGTTAATTATTTTGTGTATCATGGAGATTTTAGTTTTATTTCTGGAGAATTGGTTCTTTCTTTTCTTTGGTTGTTAGCAATAAACTTACAGTGTAGCATTTTTACTTTGATCTCTATAGATATATGTGAAGAATGGCCCATATGGATACTATGTCCAGTTGGGTGATGACAGAAAAGGATACTCACCAAAAAGGGCCTCTATTTTGAAGGTGTGTTTGTTTCTTTATGCTTGAATTGTATGCGTAAATCAGAACTGACTTCACCCACACCCTGATTGTTAAGCCTTGATAGGATGCATTAACCCATATAAAAAAGAGCTCTGTTTTGAAGGTATTTTTATTTTTGTATGGGTAAATATTTACTGACCTCAACCACACCCTGCTTGTTAAGCCTAGTGGTATGACACATTAATGCATATTGGGTTGGAGGTTGGATTTGGATTTAACAAATAAAAGAACCTCCAAAGTTGTGCTTGGTTGGAGATACAAGAAAAGGAATAGGTGTGATGCAGGACAAGATGGAAGAAAGGTGAAGAAATAGAGGTTTTCTCAAAGGGAAAGAAGGAAAGAAAGGATTATGATAAGTAGACTAATTAGGAGTAATTATATTCTTAATTCATAAGTGATAAAAATACTATACGTACTATCCTATTTATAGGGTCAGGAGGAAAAACAATAGTAAAATTGTATGAATTATGAAAAATATTCTAAATGAAGTAATAAAATAATAATACAAACCATGTTGTTCCCAAAGGAGTGTATGGCAAAACACAAATCAAAATGTGCAAGTGCAAGAATAATAAAGTAATAAAAACAAACAAACACACATAACAATAAAGTATTCCAAGAAGTATAGTGATTCAGGTTAACCTTAGTACCTACTCCACTCTCCAAGAAATCCCAACTTTGGGTTCCACGTATGGAATCAAATTTCTCTTAGTTTCTTTAAGATCACCAAGAATTCATATAACATCACTTGGTTTCACCGAGCTTACTGAGGAACTCTTACAATAACACTGCTGCAAGGACAACCTTCCTTACTAGTAGAAATCTCGAAAACAAGAAAAAATAAAGTGTACAAGTAAAAGTCTTTTGTTAAGCAAGTTTGTACAAATGAAAGCTCTTTTGTTGCTTCCTTTGTCCCTTCCTCTATTATACTATCATTGGTTATAGATATCTTGACAAACTTAAGTGCCTTCTTATGTCACTTCCTCAGTTAGATTATCGCTAGTGACAAATACCTTAATAGACCCTGTGCTTTCTCTGTTGCTTCCTCAATTAGACTTTTGCTGGTGACAATCTTTTATTGCTTCCTCTATTGCTCAAAAACTTAAGAAAACTTCATTGGCTTTAAACGCAAGTCATGAACAAGTTTTGTAATTATCAAAACCATACCTTTAGTCTTAACAAACCATTCATCAGTTTAAAGTCCCCAAAATAAAAATAATCTCTAATTTCTAAAATTGTGCCTAAAGTATGCGTACATTGGGTAGGATGAACCTTGGATCTCCATTAATTCTCCCCTAACTAAAAAAGAAAAGGCTCAAAGGTGGTTGAATAAGAAAATAAATCTTTCACATTAAATTTCGAACTAATGCCAATATTTGGAGGCAAGTCAAGTGTAAATGCATTATGCCCAAACTTTCATATGATGCAAAAGGCCCATTGGCTAGTTTTGGCAAATGCATGCAACTTCTTAAAATGCTTAGGAAGTTGCTTGTATTTAAATTATGACACAAGTTGCTTTGTTAAATTTATGGTGCTTATGATGCACATTTGCAACAAACTTACAAGTGTCTTTACTAAGTTTTATTTTTTATCTTATAATGGTGTGTAAGTCATAAGTAGTGTCCGCAATTTCGTTGGAAGGAGAAATTTCGCTAAGCCTAAAAGGAGAAAATTTTGTGGAACTATTTCGCTGAAATATAAAAAAAAATTAAAAATGCAGAAAAATTAAAAAATCTTCTATAAAACTTTATAATAAATCATAATAAATCCGAATTCATATTTAGAACAAAAAACATGACTTTAAATGTCTATAAATAAATATATGATAAGGGACATCATAATTAATTAATTTTTATTACTGTTAAATAATATTTATATTATTTAAATTAAATAAATTTTTAAAAATTTATTTCTCATTTGTTTAGAAGTTGTTTAAATAGAAAACCCAATCTACAACCCATTTTAATTCATGTGATTAAAAATCTATTAATAAAATGCTAAAAAATAATAATAAAACATGATTAGTAATTAAGAACAAACCTGATTAGTGATTAAAAACAAACCAGATTTTGGGATTAACACGTGTGGACGGAATCAACTGATTGGCCTCCCACAGCGATGACGCACAATGGATTGGTGGCCTCGTTGCTGGCGCTAGCTGTTTTGCTCCCAACGATGCATGCATAGTAGCTGAATTCAAAAGGGATTCCAAACTTTGGCTTAGATTTCACGCTTGATTTGGGATTTCGATCACTTAAGCATTTTCGATCACTCCAGCAGAGATTTCGAAGCCAGTTGGGTGGATTTGAAGGGAAAAAAAGAGGGCTACAGGTGCTGTCAACGGAAGAGAGAGGAGTTACTCCTCTTTACGCAGGATTCAAGCTTCGAAATGCATGTAAATCACCACGAAATATGATTTTGAAACTTCCATTTGGGATTTTGAAGCTGAAAAATCTAAGCTCAAAAATCCCCAAAATGGAAGAGGAAACCCTAGCTACAAGCGTCCAAACTCGTAATCAACTGCCTAAATGTCGTTTTTTGGTTGGAAAATCATCACTAAGGGTTTCAAAAATGTGTATTTGGGATGCAGAAGTGAGTTTTGAAAACGATTAGAGTTGTTGCTAGGGTTTTTCACTTTTATTCCCAATTTCTCATCACTGTTTTGGCGAGATTTCAGTGAGATCGGCGATATTTCGGCGAAATTTTGCTATTTTTTTGAACTTTTCGCCTAACCCACACACTATGAAATGTTCTCTGGCAAAATCATTTTACCAACATGCATAATCGAAAATTTTGGCGAAATTTCGCCCGAAATTTTTGAGATTGCAAACACTGGCCATGAGCATGCCATGCAAAAGAATCAGCCTCAGCAGATATATGGATATCAGGGGTAAAGGCACAATATCAATTAGGGCATGAGGAGCAAAACCTTATAAAATCTCAAATGGAGATTTGCATATAGACTGGTTGGCTATATTGTTATATTTAAAATCTATAATAGGTATCATAAAGTACCAAGCTCCTAAATGTTCACCTACGAACTACTCAAGGAAATCTCCCAAATTTTAGTTAACAACCTCTGTCTGGATATCAATACGGTTTAAGGGTAGAAGAAAATTTTAATTTAGTACTAGAAAACTTCCATAATATTTTTTTAGAAATAACTCACAAACTTAATATCCTTATCCAACACAATCATGGTAGTTAATCCATCCATGAAGTCTAACAATCACTGTAAAAATCTTGGCTACCTGCAAAGCAAAGATTTCAGTGTCAGTGGCTCAATTATGTAAGAAAGTCAGTTTAAATAGTTGATATGATGTTGTCTTAGAATTCAGAGTGGCCTGTCCTTTAAGGCTTCTGGAGTTAATTTATTGCCAAATTGAGCCGTAGTAATGCTATCTTCTATAGATAGAATTCACAGCATTCTTTACAATAGTGCAAGGATTTGCCAAATTGCAGCCATAGTAATGCTATCTTCTATAGATAGAATTCACAGCATTCTTTACAATAGTGAAAGGATGTGATTGAGCAAAGATAGAGCATGAGACGAAGGTCCAGAGCATGAGACAAATGTGATTGAGCAAAGATAGAGCATGAGACGAAGGTCCAGAGCATGAGACAAAGGTCCACAGTTGGATTGTTAAATCAGCCGATTAAATATTCATGCTTTCATTCCATCATTTTCTGAGATGTTCATATTCATCATAGAAAGGTAAGCCACTTTATGGAGACTTGGTATGAATTTTCACCCTTGTTATCATGCTCTTTTGGGCGTTTGTTTGAGTACCGATCAATGCATTTTCATTCAGGTGGTCACAACTTACACCTGAATTAATTGGTATGAGACAGCAAACTGAGACAGTGAGTCAGACATGGCTTATTTGAATCTGAAACTGATCATTTGTTATAGGCAACCAATATAGAGTCTGTCACCTTGGAGGATGCTCTTGAGTTGCTACGCTACCCTCTAACTTTGGTATGCATCTTCCTTTCTAGTACCATAGCATCCAAGATTAATGCCATCTCTTATTGTTCTACTCAATTGTAGATAAGTAATAAGAAAGTTCTCATGTGCTTTATTCTCTTGGTACAAGGGGAATCATCCACATGATCAAGAACCAGTTCTACTGAGAATTTCAAAATTTGGATTTTCAGTCAAACATCGCCGCACAATCGCTCCAGTGCCCAAGGTACCTCATTTCACACTTTCCTGCTTACCTTTCCATTGATTGGAAATTATATCCTATAGTATCTCATTTCATTCTAATGGACAAAGTAATATGCTAAATTTTGGCCATTGTTTTGATGGCCCTCACAACAAAGGCCCCAAGACTCAAAGATCCCACCTCCAATCATTAGCATGATCTGCACAGGGATGTTTTGCATACATCTTAAATTCGCAAGCGCCATTCTCTGAACCATAAATGCAGGGTGTGCATCCTCAAAAAGTTACACTAGAGAGAGCACTGAAGTACTTGGCTAGCAAAGGCGCAAAGCAATGTGGTAGGCCTAAGGGCAGGCCGAGAGTTGAAGCAATGGAAGCGATGTTTTCTCAATAATTTGGGAGGCAAGGTGCTGTGGTCATTCCACAGAGCCAGATTTCGACGAAGCCATGCAGGAGTCTTGTGCAACTAGGGGATTTTCTTCACGTTATCATTTATTTATTATATTTATCTTGTGGCGGGATTTTCATCATATTCATTAGAAGAGAGGTCTGGCTCAAAATATATAGAAACTAATGATATGTGGGCAGGCTGTGGTGGGACGTTCCGAAATTAATTGCATCGAATTGCCGTTGGTGGCACTTAAATAATTCAAAGTAATCCGGTCCAAATTGGCTTGGAAGCATCATTCATAATCTGGGTGTTACAGTTCAGAAGAGATATTGCTGGATGGTTAAAAGTTAGCAGTACGTATTGCTTTCTGGAAAGCGGACTAGAAATTGAGATTGCCGCATTCATTTCGGAGTAGCTGCGCGTCAAGCACCGTGAGCAGTCAGTCACGCAAGTAAAAGCGGTCGGTTGATGTCGAATGCTCGTGTGATGTACGTTTTGAGTTATTTGTAATTTGCAAATTCCATTCGTATGTATGTATGAAACATGCAATTTTGTCAAGCATTCTGTTTTTGGCGTTTTGTTCCATCTCGAATATTTTATTCATTGTAATAAAAACAATAACCTAAAGGTTAAAAAGTCTATATCTCAGATCGTGATCCTTAATAACTCTAAACAGAAAATCCTTGATTAAGATGAAAGGTGCATGCATTAAGGAGTGTTAAAATTTGTGATATTTACTATCCGTCCTGTGAAAGATCAAAAGTGAAGTGATTGAATTGACCAAGAAATAATATGGTGTTTTTGTCATAAAAGAGTGATAATCAGCTCTCTCTATAATTGTGGGAAGTCTTAGGAAGAGTGGTCAATAATAGAGCCATTGGATTGATTCACTGAGTTATGTAGTTCACTTTTTTCGGGTGTTCGGCTCTCTCAATAATCGCGAGAATCCTTAAAAGAGTGGGTGACTCTAGGTCACCAGGTAAGGAGTTCGGTTATTTGGTTTAGATCGTTTTGGTGATGGGCTCTCCTCTTTATAACCATGAGAAGCCATGGAGTAGCAGGTGACACTGAGTCATTAAGTAAATAACTAGATGATCAAGTTTATATTCTTGTGATAATTGGCTCTCTCTGTAACTGTGATAAGCCTCCAAAGAGCAGGTGTCGATAGTCACTATTTGGTCAAATCATGAGACACTTTGAAAGAGTGATGATTCAGAGACTCTTTTTTATTAATATGATAGTCGTAGTTTGAATTGGTTCAGTAGAACATGCATTTTTGTTTTATTGTGTACCATACTAGTTATCACATGAGTGCTTTGGTGCTTTAGATTGTCGGGACTTGTGAAGATTGAACCAAACTGATCTCTTAGTCTTTATTGGTCCATGTGGCTTTGCTGTGGACAGATCACAAAAGGCCATTCTGTTGTGCAGGTAGCTTTGTCTTTCAGAAGATTAGACCTGATCAATGTTGATCACAGTGGATTTGAGGGTTGCCTTGATCGATTAATGTGATGCGTTTAGATCCAACTCAATAGTATGAGTTGCTGAATCTTCCAGCTCATTTGGTGGATTTCTATTAGGGTAGCTCTAATAGAGGGATAAAATACACACCACTGTGTTCTTAATATTGATAATACCAATGATATTATCTTTTCTGCTGGTCATTGATACCATAAATAATGAGAAAATGAAATTTTCTTCATTTCCCACAAATATCAAAGATCGACATTTTTGGGAAAAATATTAATATTATCCACGATATTTTCCCTCTTTTATCAATTTGAACCAAAGTCGCCCCTCAATCTATGCTATTTTTTCTATCAAATCCTCGATGCCCACTTTTTTTTGCTCTAAAGACCTAATTGCAAAACTCAGAAGTTAAAATCGAAAATTCTAGTTTTTAATTGAAGGGAGAGAAACACCTCGCTTAAAGATCAAAATTCATATTTCATGTTGGAATGTCCGGTTGCTATAAAAGGTAAAAAAAGAAGAAGAAGTGTTTAATCCATCTATTTCTTGCCTTTTGGTTTGAAAACCACTTGTTTACAATAAACAATGGTAATATTATACTGATTTAAACTAAAATTTCAAAGAATTTTAGATTTATTTTTTTACAATCCAGGAAAGAACACACAATTTGGGAAAATTCCTAAATTATTTAATTTAAGATAGATTTTGTGGGTTTGGTAATTGGTTTAACCCAAAGGGAGAGGAGTGAATTAAGTTATTAAAAATTAATAAAGCTTTGTTCCCTATTAATTAAAATCTTTAGAAGATGTTAATGTTAAGGCATACATTCACACAAGAGAGCTAGAAAAAGTAGCACATATCACACAATTATATACACTAGTTTAGCCCAAATTTGTAATTTATTTACTCTTCCAAAAGTAAACTCCTTTTTGCCTTAGGTTCCATTAACTGTAGTATCAAATACAACCTGAAGTCAACACTCCCTTCTAGATTATAGCTCTAGGGAGCATTACAAACTTGCACAAAATAGGCATGAGTGTACAACTCTAATACCCTATTTTAACCTTCTTGGGAAATGGCTTCCAATGCCAATCTAAGGAAAAACAAATCAATGAGAAAAAGAATAAAGTTGAAAGATTTTTATTGTGGAAGATTTAAGCACAGGGAAGCTTTCTTAATTGTCGCATATTCATTAGAATTAATAGCACTTGAAGTTTCAATACTTGAAAGGCTTCTTTAAGAGTATTGAATGCCAGAGCTTGAGGTAGATGGGAAATTGCAAGCTCATTAACTTCAAAAATGAGTGACTTTACTTCTTTTATATAGGACCCTTGAATATAACTGTTGGCGGACCCATTTATGTCTTCCAATTATTGGGGAGCGTAGGTGAGCATTAATAACACTTCCAACATCTTTATGAAAAGGTTGTCACTAGCATTTCTTCAAATCATCCATCAAATGCCCCAGCCTTCCTTTCAAAAGAAGGATTTTTGCCAAATGAACTTTCAAATGCCATGAATGTTCTTTCAAAGGAGGAATTAAGTGTGCAAATTTTGAAACTTCTAACTCATCCGTTGAATTATTGTTCAAAGGAAGCTAACCTTTAATTCGCTAGAACTCTTTTGTTGAATGGTCCTTCGAAGGAAGTTTAAACTTGTGTTGCATGAAGGTGCATTGTCTCATGGGCTTTGAGATCCTTGTTCATTTCTTCAAGTCATCTTCCAAAGGAAGGCTTCTACAATTCGCCTGAAAGAGTAAAAGAGAGCAACCTTCAAATCAAAGGTTGCTTCCTTTGAATGAACTTGTTCTTTCATTTGGAGGAACCTTTCTTTCCTTTGAAAGAAGCTTTGAAGGAAGGTATTTTGAAGGTTCTAAGTAATATGAAGCTTCTCCTTTAGCTTGTATACCTTTCTTAGTACAAATAAATTCACTAGTAAACATAGAAGGAGAAAAGAGATCATTTTTTTCATCATTAAAACAACTTCGATAGATAGGAGGAACTCCACAATCTCCTCCTTTTTTATGATGACAAAATATGAGATCCAAGTAACTTGCCTTTAATCAATGTGTAAGTTCACAAAGTAATGATATCCATACATCATCATATATTATCATCAACATACCAAAAATACTATACAATATCATTAATAATTTTTAAATAAATCCAAAATACTCATTCCAAAGTTGTCATAAATATCATATCATTCAAAAATTCATTTAAATCTTTTGCATAACATTGTTTCATAGCATAAATTTACGTAGCATTTTTCCACAACAAAAAAAGGATGGAAAAATAGAAATATATGTCTTGTCACTTCTTATCTACCCTTTTTAGTCACCAACAAAAGGGTGGTCAATGTTTGGAAGAGGAACCTTTGCCCTTGGGAGTGGGGTGAATGTAGGAGTTGGAGGTGGTTACGTTAGAGACGATAGTTTCTTGTCAAAAGTGGTTTGATCACCTAAAAGGAAAATATGAATTTAAGTATGTTACTGGTCCTTCACTAATATTACCAGAGGGGGGAGGGGAGGTTCAATTATGCTTCTAAAAACTTTGACCAAATTAAAATGATTTATACTAATAAAAATATCACATGTCATAGTAGACAATATAATTTATAGTGGTTTGGCCTAAATTGGGTTCTTATTCCACTTCTCTAAGATAGTTTCTTATTGTCTTAGGTTCCACTAACACCAACCAGCAAACACACGTTGATTTTCTTGAGCTCACTGAAAAACTCTTACACTCACAATAAGTCTTTCCTACTTGCTAAAATCAACAAACAATACTGCAAGCCATTTACTTGTAGAAGAAATAAAACAACAAATAACTCATATAAGTAATGTGCCTTGTACTTAGGTTGAATGTGTACACAAGTAAGGATAGATGAATAAATGATATGGTAATAATGATAGGAAGCTCAAGCACCTTGAAGTTTGATGAAAATGTTGCTTTAAGTTTTAGATCAAAGTTCAACGTAGTGAGAGTTGAAATTTAGAAGAAAACTTTGAATTTTTACAAATGCTTTCTTTAACTCACTTGACTAACTTCTTCCATTGATTTGATCCTCTATTTATATCCTTAGAAGATGATTCAGCCGTTGCATGCAATTTTTGAAAGCTTTTTGACCATTTTAGATTGCTTTAAACCCACTTAATCAAAATGTTTCCAACTAGCTCTTCAGAAATTTAAGATTTACTTTCAGAAATTTGAAAATACTTTTAGAACCCTAAGGGTCAAATGTTGGTGTCAGTTATTGTTGTGCATCTAATTTCAGACTTCTGGCCTTTGCAATTTCATTCCTCTAAAAGCGTTCGAAAAGGCAGGAATGATCATTGCAGAACTCTGAAGGTCGGGTTATTGTCTTTGAAGCTTCCTCTGAAGAACTGACAGGCTCAACCACTAGTAACGGTTAGTCTTTCATGTTGATCCCTGAAGCATGGCTTAACCCAAGAGAAGAGGGGTGAATTGGATTTATAATTTTTTTTTATCTCAAACCCTTGTTAATTAAATTAATTCTTTTTTGTGTATTCGTGTGATTTGCAATGGAATAAATAATAGAAAAATAGAATGCAAGTAATAAATCAGTCACACATAGGGGACATGATGTATATTAGTTTGGGACAACTTCCTCACTTTATTCTTCCAAGAACACACTTCTTGTATCTTAGGTTCCACCATCTCACTATAATGGAATACAATTAGTGTCACTGCAGTCTTCTAGATTCCTACTCTAGGGGGCTTAAACAATTTAGTAATTGATTATGAGACACACTCCAATAACCAAATTACTCTTCTTGATTTCAGCTCAAGGGAGTGTAAACCTTAGTGTCTCTTACACTCTTCTTGACTTTAGCTCAAGGAGGCATACAGAACTTCAATAAGTTGATTATGAGACACTCTCAAACAATCAAGCTTATTCTTCTTGAGGTTGGTCTTCAACACCAACTTAAGAAATACACAAATATAATGAAAAAAAAAGAAATTACACCTTTAATAGTGTATCATTAGAAGTGTCGGGGAAGCCTTTGAGCTCCTTAAGTTGCTCACTTTGTTGCAGAAGATCTTCCCTTTGTGTTGAATGAAGAAGGCCTTGAGTAAAGGACATTAAAATTAAAGTTCTTGAATGAAGATAATGAAATTTAAGTGCTTGGCCCTGTGTTGTAAATATTTCTTAAAGTTTATGACTCAATCAACAACCTTGAAAGGTCCCAACATTTCTCCTTAAATAGATATCTCAAAATCATGATCGTTTGAAATGATTGGGTAACATTATGTGGTTTTACAACATTTAAATTTTTGACCGTTGGGGACTGTAGGTGGCTGTAGTAAAGGAGAATTTTTCTACACACCATAACTTCGTCTATCACTTACAATAAACAAATTAACAGATGAACCATTTGAAAGATTTTGTTTACGGGCTGCAATTTCGTCTTCTGATCTTAACAGACAAACAACAGACAAAGTACATTTTGTCTATCAGGGAAGAAGCCTTGTATGTTAAAAAGAACCATTTTCTACTTACAATAGACAAAGACATTTCGATTGATGAGAAGAAGACTTCATCTGGTGAATGATGCTTTGTGTGCTGTGAAGAAGCTTTGTTTGCACCACAAAGATCATTTGCCACTTACGACAGACAAAGCAACAAATAAAGCCATATTGCCCAGATGAAGGGAACTTCGTTTGCCAAGAGAACGTCGTCTAATTAATAGTGAAGAAGAGAAACTTCATTTGCGCTTCTAGAATTTATCTGTTACTAATAACAGACAAACCAGAAGATGAAGTAAATTACTGCAATGGTCTTTGACAATGACAAAATTATCTATTACATGGATCTACTTAGAGCAACTTTGTCTATTATTTACAAGAGACAAATTCAATACATGATTTGACAAAGTTCTCAGATAAAATATGATATATCATGAAAATTAGAAGCCACCTGAACTAAACATTGCTGACTGCACTATCCAGTGAAAATTCAAAGAATATTCTATTAAGCAGATCTGATAAATTGGGCTTAGCTGAAGATGGAAAGAAATTTAAATGAAAGTAGTCTACACTCTAATAGAGGTTGCAACACTTAGAGGTTGCGTCCCTTCAGGCTTAATGAGCATCTTTCCAAAATAGTGAAACAATCAGCCAAGCAGAAAACTCTTTATCCGGTATTTGCTAAAATAAAAGAAGCACCTTCTTCAAGAATGGCATTGTAGGCTTTCCAGCTACAAATGAGTTTCTCAAGAAGACAAATTTTTTGATGAAAAAAATCTGAACGGTGTTCAACATTCAAAGGAAAGTCGACTACCTCCAACGGGAAAATTTTTTTGAAGCAATATAAAGGTAGCGTAGCATTAACAAAGAAGGTTGAAGAAGCTGAGAGAAAAATAAGAATAGAGCTTAATCGAGTAACATATTTCTCAATCAGACTATGCTTCCTCCTAAATAATTAATCTCTATTGCATTGATAGATAATAAGCCTAAAAGTTCTATCATAATCATATACCTGGAGTATTGATATCTAATGAGCTTCAATGAGATATCCCTTTATATATTAGCTTAATCTTTATACAATCAGCCTAAGAAAAGAGGCAATGTAATGTGCAAAAAGAGTGCTATCAAATCAGCTATGTGAGTTGGTGGTGAGCTTAAGAAAACCACAGTGTATGACTTGTAGGTGAGCTCTAAAAAACCAACAAGTTTGTTGATGATCTTTGAAACCAGTGAGTTTTCTAGTAAGCTTGTAAAACCAAAAGAGTGTTGGGAATACTATGCTCATGCCCCCTGGAGTTGAAATCTAGAAGAGTGTTAGGAATACCATCTATGCCCCCTAGAGCTGTAATCTAGAAAAGTATTGAAATCACTTGTTGTAACACTTAGGGTGTTAATTTTTGGATAATTATATTTGGCCATAGTGTAATATGTTTAAAACAGTGAAAATAAGGGAGACAGGGCCGCAAGCGGTATACTAGATGGCTGGGAAAGCATCTATGGTTAGATCCAGGAAGAAAAAGCCAGCTGGATAGTGGCAGGCGACTGTCATACCAACTGTGGTCCCAAGCGCCTATGGTCTGATGGTAGGCGGCTGGTGAGTGGTAGCAACCTGACTTTTTAAAGTCGGTTCATCCCATTTCACGTCATTTTCACCCTTTTTCTTCCCTACATCCACTCCTCATGTCGCAGCCCTTACACACCTCAAAACCTTGTGATTTTGGTATGGAAATAAGGAGGTTTATGTGGAAAATCACTCAAGCTTGCGTATAAACTTGGTTTGTGGAGTTTGGATCGTGGAAAAGGGAAGAAAATCTGATTTTCTTCGAATTGGAGGGAGCTGTTGGAGATTTGGGCTCGGATTCTTGCCCATGGGTGGATGTCATGCTTGGAAATAACAATAAGTTAGTTTTTCCCATCCAAATTTGATTTTGGCTAAACTAGAGTTTTATAATTTTGGGAAAATGATGGAATTTTGGGCTTAAATTGACGTATGTAGTCATAAATTCATGGGGAAATCGTTTAATATAATGATTATGATGATTTGGTATGAGAAATTTTAAAAATTACAAAGCTAGGGTTTCTATGAATAGTAAAAATTGAGAATTTTCTAAATTTTATTGAATTAATCATGGGATAAATGATTAATGACATGATTAGTATGTTTTAGAACATGTATGGAGTGGTTTGAACTGGTGGAATTGAGTTATGAGTTGTGCCCTAGTTAGAGTCTAAAGAGAATTTTTGTGAATAGGCTATGTAAGCCATGAATTGAATAACCTAAAAGCTTAATTGAGTTATTTACATGTTGCTGAAATGCTAATCATGTGAGATATTAGATAAATATGTTAAATAAGAAGGTTTATTATGATGATTGTGAAGAAACCCTAAGCTAATTGGTGTTTATTATATGTTTGATGATTATAGCTTCAGATTGACTACAAATGATGTATTATAATTGACATTGGTCCATATAGAATGATCTAAGAAGGATGAAAAGACAGAGTTTGAGAGGAAAGTGGTTTAGAGCTAAAGGCCTAAGGTAAGTAGGCAATGGGGATATTGAGTATCCCATATTTGTTCCGGGCATGTATGTTTTGGATGAGGGATTGTGAATATCCCATGCTTGTTTAAAATTAATATTTGTTGGGTATGATAAATACATGAATGATTAGGGACATGAAGTATCCCATGAATGTTTATTTTTTATGCGAATGATTGTGGACATTAGTGTGCTACTGGCTTGATGGGGTAGCGCATCCCCATATTCATTCTTTATTATATTTCTTATACATGAATGTTGAGGATTTGGAATATCCCATAGTCGAATTGGTCCATGATTTAGACATATGAGAAATGGGGATAGAGAGTATCTCGCAATATACTTATTCTTGTGTATGGATGTCTATATGCAAGAGATAGAAAATATTCCAAGTATATGATGGAAAGAATAGACGAGATGAGTATATCCCATGTTTAGATTTGATAATATGTTATATTGATGTGTTTCCATTGTATGAATTAATAGGGAAAGTATAATTCCCTATTGTGATGTTGTTAATGTGTGATAAAGATGGGATAAGTGATATCCTATAGCAGTGTCAGTGGCATAATATAGTAGATGATTGTATGTATGAATGGAATAGGAAGCATTCCATAATAGTACAGATATATATAATTATGTAATGTGCATTGAAGGCACAACCGTCATATTATGCTTGTACGGTATAGTTAGATATATGTGCCTACATGGCATGTATGGTGATATGGGACAATTGTATGACATGTATTATGGTACAATAAGCCAAAGTGGCTCATATGTGAGGTGAAGTGCTGAAATGGTACTATATGATATTATATGCCAGAAAGGTGTAGGGTGTACATGGAAAGAAGGAGGATGTAAGCCTCATGTTATGATTGCCTTGGATTGTGCATCTCAAGATGAGATGGAAATGCGTTGTGTTTATGATGTTTAAATTTGAATTATTGTTGTATTTGATACATGTTTTGGGTAAGAACATGTTGATACATTTAATTATTAATTTATTTTATCTATGCTTACTTACTGAGTTACCCGGACTCACACCTTCTTATGTTAAATTTTTAGCTGACAGGACAAGTGAAGACTCCTAATTGTGGATTGGGACTGATAAGCAAAAGTAGAAGGCTTTTGATGGTATGATAGCATGTTAGGATTAGAATCCCATTATGTAATTATGTATTATTATATTTTATTCCAAATGACGTAACCTAAATGTAATGACATGTTATAGTAACTATTCATGATATTGTAGATAGATTTGTATTAATCCTGGGAAATGCATTATCATCATGACCCGATTCCGATCTTAGGTAGAGCAATGAGTATCGGTGTAGGTGTTTTAGATATAATTATTATCAATTGATTATAGAAATGTACATTTTATTTGATTGCTTATATGTATATCAGGTATAAATGTCCATAATACAAGGCAGATTCTACCAGATTTTAGGCAGGACATTTCCCTTAAAAATTAGGGAAATGATGAGGGTATGATAAGATTTTCCTTAAAAAAAGGGAAATGGTAGCGTTCTGTATCGGCCCTGGTGTGGCGTGGTTAAAATGCATAAAGTGGGGGTGCAAGGCATTACACTTGTGTACTTCCATTATATAGGATATAGTGGAACCTAAGGCACAATGAGTTGGTGCCCTTGGAAGAGTGGATGTAGGGATGGGGTTCCTGAAAGTTATGTTGTTTATTTGTGTGTGTTTCTTCTTAGCTTATTAATTTTTATTTGGCCATAATTTTTTATGCTCAATTCACCCCTCCCCACTTGAGCTACTCATTTACATGAGACTAACAAGTGGTACCAGAGCAGGCTTTATAAGTTAATTTTAACTATCAGAAGTTAACTTGTGAAGTGATTCCCATGGCCAAATTGTTACATAACATTCCTGCTCAGGAACAAGTTATTCACACACTCTTCTGCATTAATGATATATATATATATATTATAGATTTTGAAAAATTTGAAACTCTCTTGTTTCACTATGAATGTTAGAGCATTAATATATAGCTTTGTTAAAGATGCATTAGAAATTATGTGTAATAATGCTAACAAAGATTCAAGAGATCCCAAGCAATTGATTCTATGTAGGAGTTACAAAAATAGAAAAAGCCAAAAGAAGCATCCACAAGAGATAATCAAAAGTTGCAGTGTTAAGAGAAGTCAGAAGAAGCATTCAAGAATCCACTGGGGCTAAAGACAGTCAAACAATCAAGTAAGTCATTTTTAGTATCATATTAGTTCAAGAAAATGAGGTAACTTCTTGATCTAAAGTTTCAAATCTTTAAGAAATTTATACTTGCCTTGAATGTCACTTGATTAATTGCATATTATCTTGAATGTCATATATAGTAAGCTACCCATAAAATCGAAAGTATATCATGCAGAATTGTTTGTATATGCCTTATCGATTTATCTATGCATATAAAGAATTAATCACTCAAAGCTTTGAAAATTAAAGACTTCTAATCATGATAAAACTAATTTTATCTCCTCAGAAAATCATGCTTATCTCATATCAAAAAAAAATTGAAAAATACCATCATCTTATATCTACTAGCAAACGAAGTCATCACTTTGTTGGAAGCCACTCAAATTCATCTGAAGCTCTCGAGGACGTCCTTAATAAATCTTTTATTTAATCTCTTATTTAATCTCATATCAGACACAGTTATCCCACTCATTATTGGTGACAAAAATCCTCTTTCTAGAAGAAGGCGACTCAAATTTTCACTGTTTTCCTCTCCACTCATCATCTTGGCACCATTTTTCCTTGCTCATCTCACAGCAAAAAATCTTCTAAGTTCCTCCATATCAAAACCCTAAAACCTCGACTGACGGAGATGGCAGATTTAAGGAATGCAAAGATAACTTCAGTATCTACATCAGGCAAAAGAAGGGACAAAGAAGAATCAGAAGAGATGCAACCACCTCACAAACTAAGGGTTCATAGAAACTAACACCTTGAGGTAATCTTCCAAAATGATGAACTAAGCTATCATTAGTTTATGAGAAAGTATAACAAAAGGAAGGTACTGAAAGGGAAGGCTATTGTTTTTGATTTCTTCAAAGAAATGAAGATGGAAGTATGCAATTGGATAAGCTTCCAAGGGTGGAATGAGTTCATGAGTTGCAAAGATAAATGCTATTCGGAAATAGTGAAAATACTTCTTTGCAACTATGATCCTAAAATGAAGAAGTCTTGGATTGAGGGATAAGGAATTAGACATGTGCCTTGAAAGCATCAGAGAATGCTTAAATCTCTCCATGACTGAAATGCAAACTTTTGAGTGGCTAACAAACACAAAGAGCTGTTTTCATAGCTAACAGAGACAACCATTGGGGACGATGTAAAAAGTCTCAACCTTAAGAATCTTGATGTAAATCTAAGACTTGCTTATAATATCCTAAGCAACAATATATATCACAAAATTGGAAGCAGGATAATATTTCAGAAAGGGATGTAAGGACTCTGTGGGCACTAAATTAGAAAAAGAAGGTAGATCTAGCCAAACTCCAGTCAAAACAACTTTATCAAGTAAAATTATTATCAAGACTTCAAATCTACCTTATGGAATGGTGATGACCAAAATATTCAGAAAGATAGAGGTGAATCTATGACATGAAGTACCAAAAAAATTCAAGTATTCAGACATGATTAACAAGGCAACATTGAAAAGAATGGGCAACATATCCATCTCATCAGAAGGAGTGGTCACTAAGAAAACAAGGAAGGAAGGAAAAAGAGCTAGAAAAGAAGAAGAAGAAAGGACTCAATAAGTTAGAGAAGAAAGGGAGGAAGTTCCCTCAATAGCAGCTGAAGGTGTCAACTCATATATACAAACTGTGTTTTGGCTATAAATTTTTCTTGAGAAATTAGAATTTAATAATTTTTGATCCATTGAAAAATTCACAATAAAGGCTACAACTTTTGTGTTCACCACATTTGATGAATCAGCCCCCATATGTGCCAAATATTTGAGACAAGTGAAATTTGTTACAATGACATGTATTTAGTTAAAATTGGATTTTTATGAAAATCTTGAAAGTTAATTGATGATCAGATGCTGCCCAATTTAGGTGTGATTAAAAGTGCTTATATAGCTATTGAATCTTATGATTTAATTATACAAAAATTCAGTTTATATGAGACATGGATTATGGTGTATTAATTAGTATATTATCATCCAAATTAGAAGTAAGTTGATAATTTAGCTGCTACCTAATTTTGATTATTATTGATTACAGAAAGTTATGTTAATCACATCTATAGATTAGTGAATTATTGGTAGATGAACATAAGTATATTATACATGAAATTAATTTTAAAATCTAATGTAAAATCATTATGTAGTGAAGAATAAGGTGTTTAATGGTTGAGCTTTAAAGTTATGCAGTTGATATATTTTGCTATCCAATATTGGACTTAATTTGATCATCTCATGATATAAGACTCATCCCATGATTCAGATTGAGGAAATATGGTAGACATATGAGTGTGTGGAAGAAAATAAGAAAATGAATTAGTTGAAAAAATTCACCCATTTGGTGAATAATGTGTGAGAACCCTAATGGCTCTCCC
This sequence comes from Pouteria campechiana, assembly GCA_036873735.1. Lineage (NCBI taxonomy): Eukaryota > Viridiplantae > Streptophyta > Magnoliopsida > Ericales > Sapotaceae > Pouteria > Pouteria campechiana. The sequence goes on from JAYJMB010010730.1 coordinate 48,699, forward strand.
ATAAAACTCATGCCTCCCTCTCCCCTCCTTCTCAACATCAATATCCTGCTTCTTCCTTCTTTTCAACGCAAACAACTTTCTTCCTTCATCTTAATATTAATCAGAAACTATACCCATTATTCAATAATTTCTCCTTCATCTAGTCCAAGTGGGCAGCAAGATTTCCATCAAGCAATCAATGTATAAAGTGGGCAACAATATGTTTGGTTTTCCAACATGAAAGGTAAGTTTAAAT